>CAMTZB010000005.1:14407500-14592500 GCA_947086495.1 Morpho achilles
CCTTATTATTCTATAACTTGTTACAGTTAATTATTAGTTAAGGCTGACCTCTAATATTTTTACAATGGAAAGTGCCATCCGAACCCGTCTCGAATTAATTTACGAATCAGTTTTGTCGTGTATTGATTCAGGCCAGTGTGCAATAAAACAAAAATTTAATGATGAGAATTTAAATGAACTAGAATTAATAGAATTAAAATTAAAAGGTGCAACTGAGAGATTTGTTTCGGAAATTCAGAACTTTTGTAAGTTGGATACAGAACCAAATTTAGAAGAAATTAGACAATATACAGAGACTCAAATTAGGGCTGAAAATTTAATAGCTGAGATAAATGTATGTATAAAGCAGAATCGATATAAATTGAAAATTTCGACTTCAGCAAATAATTTTAATATTTCTGATAAATTGCCGCGTATGGAATTAGCTCAATTTGATGGTAATATTCTCAAGTGGTACAAATTCTGGGATCAGTTCTCATCGAATGTGCATAATCGTCTCATTAGTGAAGTGGACAAGTTGTTATATCTTCAATCAGTTCTAGAAGGTGATGCGAAACAGGCAATAGAAGTGTTAGACACAACTAACAAAAATTATCATATAGCTATTGATACGTTAAAGGAAAGATATGGGAAGCCTAACACTATTATCGATGCTCATTATGTTGCATTATACAGGATCAAGGCAGCAAATAAATCAGTTAAGGAATGTCGTTCTGTGGTAAATGAGATAGAAAGACATCTGAGAGTGTTAAGTTCTTTAGGAGAGGATGTCAATCATAATCATCTAAGAGTGATGATTATAGAAAAGTTTCCGGAAGATTTAATTTATGAGTTAAAGCTAAAGATTACTGATAAAGATGAATCAATTGATATCATTAGAAAAAATTTAGAGTACATAATTTCGGCAAGAGAAATGTCTAATAGATTGAAAGGGAATTCAGAATCTCAAAAGTCTGAAGCTGTGCTGAGCGATAGTAAACGGGATCCAGATCAGTTTACGGTCGATGCTTTACATATTAGAACTGAAGAATATAAAAACCGACGTGAACTTCCAAGCGCATCAGCGAGGTTATCTAGGATAGATTACAGACAGCATAACACCCAACAACATGAAAATAGTAAAGTTAAAAGATATTTGCGAAAAGGAGTACTTGAAAGATCTAATCGGGATGAAGAGCCACCTAAAAGGAAGTTCACGAAAAAATGTATTTTCTGTGAACAAGATCATTTTAATGATGAATGCACGATTCATAAAACTTTACAAGAAATAAAATCATGTTTAGGAAATCGGTGTTACAATTGTCTAGGAACAGGGCATAGATCTGACACTTGACATTCCAAAAGAAAGTGTAGGCATTGTAGTAAATTCGGTACACATAATCGCGCATTGTGTCCTACTAAGTTTTCACCAGGGAATGCTCCTATTAAAACCAATAGTTAACGCGTTAATTTATAAACGAATACCACAGTACTTCATTTATTATATCAATTTGTTCCAAATACTTTGAATTTACCAGTCGTAGTCGTAGCCATTTTTACATTTAGGAAAACCCACACAAAAAGAAGACAGCCCTGTAGTAAATACATTTCCTGATAATAACTCCAACTGGTATTATGCGGCAAATATACATGAATTTAGCTACTCGTATTATAAATCGTATGAGTATAGAATTCTGATTTTGTAGCGAATTAAATAAATTATTAGAAGATAGTCAATTTAAAGAGTTAACGTTAGCCGACGATGGTTTTGTTATCATTCGTTATATTATCATTCGTTCATGTTTAAATAGAAAGTTAACGATTTCTACAGAGCTTTTCTTAGATGAATCAGATTTTGGTTGGGTTTGGTCCGGTAAAATCAATAATAATTTGACACGCAATCGCCGTTGTCTAAATAACTTATTAAAGCGGTTAGATAGTTCAACACTAAAATCATATGATGCAACAATTTATGAACATTTACAGAACGATATTATTAAAATTGTTATAGATGATTTAGATACAAAGTCCCGTTTAGTTCATTATCTTCTTCATCACTGCGTTTCCAGTACTGATAAACCAGGTAAAATTAGAATTGTTTATGATGCAAAAACAGACTGAAATCCGAGTCTAAATGAATGCTTGTATAGAGGACCTTTATTATTGGAAGATTTAACTGGGCTAATTATAAAGTTAAGAGAGCATTTAATTGGTATTATCGCTGATGTTGAGAAGGCGTTTTTACAATTAGGTCTTTTAGAACCAGATAAATATGTGACGCAATTTCTTTGGCTAAAGAATATTAAGTTTAAAGTGAAGGGGGACAATATTTTACACTTGCGCTTTTGTAGAGTTCCTTTTGGTGTAATATCAAGCCCCTTTCTTTTAACGTTACAATTAAATATCATTTAACAAAGTCAGATAATTTACTAAAAATGCAAATGGCAGAGGATATATATGTAGACAATATAGTAACAGGCGCCTAAACAGTCTTAGAGGCCATAAAGATTCAATATATGAAGATATGATATTTCCAAATAGTCATTTAACAGCATATCTATGAGTTTACGGGATTGGGACTAAAATTCTAAAGAGTTTATATCCTTTATATTACAGAGATCTCGTGCATCAAACAATAAGTTTGTCAAACTATTAGGACTAATATGGTATAAGGATAGTGATATGCTACAGCTAAATTATGATATCAATAACGTCAATTTAGATTTAGTTTGTACTAAAAGTGGTATTTTAAAAGTGATTAAGTTTAATGTTAATTATTAAGCCTCAATTTACGATGCCTGCGGGTTTGCAGTTCTAATTTTATTACCAGCAAAACTATTTTTCAGAAATTGTAGAAAGAAAAAATAGCATAGGATAGTAAATTAGATAGTTATCTATTTAGCGAGTGGAAAAGGGTAGAGTCAGCATTGCAATATCTGAAAAATATTTGTGTTCGTCGGTACTATTTAAGCGGCATAAAAATATCAAAAATAAGGAAAAAATAAAACATGAATTGCATTGTTTCGAAGGACGCTTACGCAGCATGCGTATATTTGCGTAGTTCTTTGGACACTAATAATATTGTCAGTTTTGTTATTGGCAAATCTAGATTAGTACCTGTTAAGGACCATAATAATTTACAAATTCCAAAATTAGAATTGTTGGAAGTAGGCTTTTGCGCTGTGTACTGAAGTTTTTGAGATTAGAAATTAATGGTCAATTTTATAGTTAAATTGTTTTGAGTTGTTGTAAAACTGATAAGCTATTACCGCCGTTGGTTGCACGAAGGAATATGGAGATTAAGCAAAATGATACTTTAGTTATCAGATATATACCAGGAAAACAAAACCCAGCCGATATAGGAACTCGATCGGATCAAGCTGAATTTTATGATAAGTGGTTAAGAAGTCCTGAATTTTTGTTGATAACATCAGAACAATGGTTTCCCGAACCTGAAAACAAGGTGGAAATTCAATTCAGTTTGGCCGCGGAGGATCTCCCGAACATAGCTCCTGAATCCACCGGATTAGAAACAGAAAAAACTTGTTCTACTAACTCTATCTCCCAAATGATATTGGAGCTCCAAGCTCAATATTTTCCGAAAAAGGTTTGCCTAAACTGATAATATCAGACAATGCTGCGCAGTTTAAACTAAGAGGAGAAGTTTTGTCCTCTGATTATTGTATTCGAAATATACGCTGGAAATTTATACCCGAATTAGCTTCATGGTTTGGAGGGTTTTTATGATCGGCTAATAGTAGTCCTATTAACCGATTGAGTAAAGCATTGTCTCAGGAGAACATTAGTTAAACATTTACTTAAAGCTAATCAATCAGTTGCATGCAGTTTTAAAAGAGGTTGAGGCAGTTTTAAGAACCCGGCATAACAGTGGGTGTTGAAGCAGAACATGTGTTAACACCTTCAGACTTTTTGAGAATAGGGGTAGAGAGTATATTGAGTGATATGTCTGACCGTGAATTTTTGGAGTCCGCTTCTGTAACTAAAACTTATTTAGTGGGTGTTTGGAAACAAGGTCAAATTAATATACAGGAGTTGCTATAATGTTGTTTAGTATGCAATATTTAAACAGTCTTAGAGAGTGAAGCAATAAGCACAGGCAGCCAAGAGTCACAGTTAACAGTAAACCATAACTAGGTGAGAAAGGGCAAATACAAGCAAAGCAGCAGCAGGTAATAGGATCAAATAGAAAGTTGGCACAGTATCTGAACTTGTTAAGGGTTTGGATGGTGAGATCAAAGTGGTGAAAGTAGTCACATCAGCAGGAGAAATTTTGACTCGTTGTGTAGGTGACCTTTTCCCATTAGAGGTTGATGACGAAGAGAATCCAGTACCAGTACAAAGAGGTCAGTCTTATAGTAAGACGATTGAAGATCCAGAAATACAAGATATTGGTCATGTTGATACCGGCGAGGCACCAACTACTTCCTCAAATTCTGGAACAGTCCAGAAATGACCAAGTCAGAGCGAAGTAAAAAATTAAGTCTTGGACTTCGCAGCTAATGATTAATTTGTATAAATCAGATAATCAATTGTTTCGATAAATCAGTACAATTCAGCTGATTAAAGGGATATGTTAATCAAATCTTTTGTTTTCTTTTTTTTCTCTGGGGGGAGTGTCGCGAATTCAGTAGGTAGTCGCGAAATAAAATAAGATAAATAATAAGACATCAGAGGGGAAGGAGTAGTGGGGGCAGCGAACCGGTATATTAAGCGAGGGTGCGACGCGGGCATTCATGTTGTGAAGTGTGTTAGTGGCAGTACTGGTGACACTATGTAAGTGATTCAGATTAATCTCTTATTGTGCTATGTATTCAGAGTTATATTTGGTATTATGTGTGTAACGGGAATTCAGAGGTTTATAGTATCAGTTCAAATCAGATAAGTAAAGCGAGGCATGGGGTGGCTGTAGGGGAGGTCGGAGGCCACTATCAGGGGAACAGACCCCGCGTGTTGTATCAGTCCAGGGAACAGCCCTGTGTGTTATATCAGTTCGGGGAACAGACCCTGCGTGTTGTATCAGTCCAGGGAACAGCCCTGTGTGTTATATCAGTTCAGGGAACAGACCCTGCGTGTTGTATCAGTCCAGGGAACAGCCCTGTGTGTTATATCAGTTCAGGGAACAGACCCTGCGTGTTGTATCAGTCCAGGGAACAGCCCTGTGTGTTGTATTAGTTCAGGGAACAGACCCTGCGTGTTGTATCAGTCCAGGGAACAGACCCTGCGTGTTGTATCAGTCCAGGGAACAGCCCTGTGTGTTGTATCAGTCCAGGGAACAGCCCTGTGTGATGTGTCAGTCCGGGGAACAGACCCCGCGTGTTGTATAAGTCCGGGGAACAGCCCCGAGGGTACTACCAGCAAGAGACCAGACCCTGTATTACCTATCAGTCATATAATGAGTATCAGAATCGTGTAGCTATTCAGATAAAGCAGTTGTTAATATGTGTCTCAGTTATATTATATACAGTGCATTCGAAAGATGACTCAGTTTCGTGATGTACCAATCAGGGTACATGGCGACAACCTCTGGCTTTGGACTGGCTTGGAACTTTTGTTTAACTTTTGCCATAGCCTTCCCTAGTGTACGAGGACTGTTGTTACTAAACCTGTTTGTATAGGTTGTTGCTTTCTTGTTGCGTTCTGTCTTTGGATCTGATTCTAGCCAATATTTTCAAATCTACATTTGTCTTTATTTTCACCGTTTTGAATCACGAGCCCTTTCACGACTAAGGTGTTGGGCATTGAGCTCAGATTTTTCTTTCAATTTTCGCCTATATTTTTGCGAAGCAGTCTTCATGTTTTGTTGCCATTTTATATTGCCGATATTTCTGTGAAATATAATATAAACATACGTATTAAATATGTATTATCAATAGTATTTAGCCTAAATTATTAATCAAGGCATAAAAAACAATAAAATGTATAATTAATCATACAAAAAGATTTTAAGTGACAAAAAATTGCGACCAATTTGTGTCGGCGAGGGATCCTGGAAGGATGCGGGATGAGAAATAATGATGTAAAGTGGACTGTATTAAAGGGGATGGTTCATTGCGGTAAAGGGAAAAATGGCGGCGGCGAAGAAATATATTTTAGGAGCGGAATGAAAAGGAGGCACGCTTATTTTGTGTGATTATTGTCCCGGGCAGAGGATAATCGGCAGGCAGGCACTCCACAACACTCACTAAATCTGCACTGATTAAAGAAATGTGTTAATTAATGCGCGAGCGCAGCGTGATCGTCCCGAACGTATTTAGCTAACGAGTGTCGCCCTCTCTCGGCGATCCGCTTGTGGTGATAAGTAAGCGTGCGAGGAGGACGTGATTATATGTATGATAGGGAGAGTTATATAGCGGTAACGCAATTTAAGATAATGTTTATTACCTAACAATCATTACACTTCTAAAAATGATTAATTTACGTTGAGTTTAAAATAGAAGGTAAAGTAAAGAACATCAGGTAGTGAGTACTGTGAAAAATGAACTAACCAACCTGTCGAAATACCGTAGAATGGGTGTGAATAGATAGGTTTCAATCTTTTGAAACTTTCGTAGTAATGCAGAATTGATAACAATTTTTTTTAGTATTAAGTCTTAAAGCAGTGATATATACTTATTTCCATTGCGATAGATTTAAATATGTATAATGTTTTTTTATAGCTATTTATTATGGTTTTTTATAGCTATTTATTATGGGATATGGGGAACAGTAAAACTCTAACTTGGATTGAGTTGTTCTGAAAAGAGATTTTAGTTTTTTTACATAAAACTTTTACATCAGTGTCTTTAATAAATGTTAGTCAAATCTTGGAAAGAGAAACAACATTCAAAGCTATTGCTTTAATAAAATTATTAATTAATCAATTACATTTTTATCACTCAACGGTTTAAGTTTGGTGTCTTTACGTCAATCTGACAGCCCGCCCCATAGATCCACGAGCCCAGACAAATCAACGTGTAAGACACCGCGGCAAATTTGAATACTTTTATAAAATGTCAGGCATTTCATTGACATATGTTTAGAAGAAAAAAACTATTGGTATTTTATATTTACCAATTCTTCTGGTCCTGGGAACGCCCTAGCAGAATCGCTACCTTTTTCACTTATCAATATGTTGTAAGGATTTGGCAAATAATTTTATGACCGGCTGCCTACCTGACGTCAACCCTCCTAGGGAATTATAGGAAAAAAATAGTGAAGTTATGATCGGCCAGTGAGACCGTGAGAATTTAGAGGTGTCAAACCCCAGGCAGGCACCAATGAGTCGTAAGGAAACTATAACCTATAAATGTTTTACAAGAGACTATATTATCCTAAACATATCGATCTGCAGCAAGACCACCTCGTTGGCCTCCACCTGGGACAAAAACAACCTCAGATTTTCCTTCCAGTGAAATTCCAGCCTATATTATACACGAACCACTACCGTAGAACACTGTTTCAGCGAAACAGCACTGCGAGGACTGCTCGCTTGGACGCCTATAAGCTCGAGCCCTCCTGTCACTGCCATACAGACATGCTATACTCGTTTGTCCATTGCTCAGCAATCATCATCTATATTCTTTAAACTGAATCCAGATTATACTTTTTCGTTTACGCGTTGTTTCCATAATATTTGTGCCATATTTCATTTCTTTAAGTATTTCTAAGATTGATTTGTCAACGGCGTATCTCGTCATGCTACTCTAAACTTATAATAATACCAAGGATAAATGATTACTAAAACTATACGGAGGGCGCGCGTTGTTCGCAGTGCTTGTCGACAAACATGAACTTAGTGCGGCGGCGCCGCGCGTCCGTATTTATGCCGATATGTGTAAGGTGCTCATGCACCGAACATGTTTTCATGTAAATTTTATAATTGTACTGGGACCATATGAAGAGAAGTCCTTAGTTTAGTAGTGTGTGATTCTTCCTCTATTCCGTACGCACTCCCTCAGTCTATTTCGATAAGATGAACCATGTTTTGTTTCGGTTTCCAACACAATTTTAGTGCGTTTATTAGCTCTTCTTGACTATTCAAGCGGCTATAGTTTCTTTAAGGCATCTTTTCAATTGATCCCATAAATGTTCGATGGGATTGAGGACAGGATTCATGGCTGGTCAAGGCATAACTGAAGATTGGCATAGGACAGTGCATGCACTGTGTGAGCTCTAGCGTTGTAGTGTTGTATTTGTTGGTAATACGAATTGTAGAGATTATAAACTAATTTTGTATGAATGTAGCACAGGCTCAAACACGCACTAACAAGTAACAACATGTCACTTCACGACCACTCTCACCGAAGGCTCTCGTGTTACTGTCGTGGTGCATCATGAGACTAGTGTGAGTTAGTGTGACTATGTTCATGTATGTATTATATATATGTGTGCCTTGTATATAAATGTACAAAGTACGTTACACACGTCAACCCGCATACACTACTACACTACACAATTAAATAATTACTTACACTGAGTCATCTATTCCTGGGCCATATAATAGTTCTTCAGCCGGTGTAGCTTCCAAATTATCTATTTGATGTAGTCTACTCGTACGTCGCATTCCTCAAGCTGTGTCAATTTAAAAGTATCCACAAATTTATTTGTGTCAAAGAAATTACCGCGTCATTAAAATGGTATGTCAAATTATAAATTAGCAAGTTAAGGTCATATTGTGCTTATTTTGTTTACAAATTGCAACTTAGAATAGGGAAAAGCACATATTATAAATTTAATTATTTTTTTACTGTTAAGTAGTAATAATTTGTTAATGCAACTGATAATCTCGTTGTTTTTAGTTTTTAAGTTGTCTCCAAACATGAGGATGACAGTTGTATCACAGTCTAAATCCACTATTTAGATTGTCTATATGATAATTAAGTGGAGCTCCTGGTGTACATTTATTTAGGACAGGCTCCGACATGCAATTATTTATGAAGGACCCAAAATTTTTACCTATTTTGTTAGATATCATAATGGTTTTTCTATTTGATCTGAGTGATGGTTTAGTATTTATAGTAGGAGTGAGTGAATTTAATTAATTATCGATTTGCTTCATTTCTATGACATCTTTACAGAGAGTAATAATATATTTCTTTCCGCGTCGTTCCAGAAGATCCCTACATGCTGTCCACTCGTTGACAGTGTGGTATCAGCTGGCTGTGCCTGTATAATTAACAAACTTTTTGGCTGTTCAATTATAAATTCTCACAGTTTTTTTGGATTCGATAATTTTACACACTACATATAACTTTGAAGGTACACCTATGCGATACAAGTACATATTACTGTAGAAGGTTTAGACAAAGGTGTGACAATCGATATAGATGTGAATGCCGTTTTGTTAATGTTTGTGTTGTCTGTTCGTCCCGTGCTTGGATGATGTAATAATAGACACGATGTAGTTGATGGATATATTTCGCGCAGTCAACGACTGAGCGTCGCTCATAATAATGCATAATTACATAATATTATATCCCTACAATTTATGTGACTTGTAGATATTTCATAAAGAAAAGATTTCTTTTTCTAAAAAGAAAACATTGTAGAAAACTATTAAGTACACAGACGATGAAATAAATACTCGTAGTGTTGGGAAGTGTGAGTGTCTTTTGTAGTAATTTATTAGCCAAAGTATTACTTCTGTAGAAATTACCAGTTACGATACCCCTGCCAGCATCCGAATTTAGAATTGAGTTTCATGAATATTTCACAGGATACGTCTTTAGTTAGTGCTTGACGTTTTCATTTTGCCGTTATCAACGATCAAGTCGTGAGTATGTCTATCGTCGTAGGAAATTTTAAATAATTTTATTCCATACCTACGTCGTTTTCCAGGTATGTATTGCATAAAAGCACCCCGACCACGAAATGCCACTGTTTCATCAATGGTAAATTTTTGTAATGACGTCTATGAATCGTCTTATTTTTATTAGTCGATCTAGTCCTATTATGCTTTAATTAATTACTGCCCGTGGTCCGCACGCGTTAAATTTGGAGTAAAACAATTCCCCTTTCTCTATACTGTAAAGATTTCCTACTATCTTTAGAATATCTAAATTCATATACTTCATTTTTACTTATTTACTTTTTACATTTTTCCCTATGTATTTTATTATTACAATTAAGTCAATGTCTTTATACAACTTTCTCGTCATTAGATAATACAAACATGTTTTCTTTAGAGGTTACTCTTGAAAGAGCGACATATATTTGGCCATGTGAACAACAGTCAAAGCTCAATTCTAAGCCTGCAACGTTTAAGGTTTGAAAGATGTCATTACTGTAAACTGGACTACCGGACACTATAAGCGTTTAAATTTGTACTGTAAATCTGATGGTATCAGAGGGATTCGGGGAATCAATACATATTCTCCGGTACAGTACCACTACCTGTGAGTATTGTGCACTCTATTATAAAAGTTTTTAGTGATTTTACCAGCAAACGCGTGCCATTGCAAAGGTCTGAATCAACCTAAATTGCATTTAGGTTGATTCATTCTATTTAACTGGTTAAATAGCGAAATATTTCTTTAGTTTTGGATTCTCTTGCTTTAGCTTTCATATTATACCACAACTTAATGAGTTGTTTTGTTGATGTCTGAAAGAAAATATATTCTCTATATCTTAAATATTTATTACATATGAAATAGACGACTGATCACAATAACATTTAACTGTAATATACTTGTTACATACATGTAACACACATGTTCATGTTATATACATATTGCAATGTAGAAGACATGTGGTATATTACATGGGATTTTGTCAGAAATCTTAAATATCATAAAAAGATTTTACCTTTTGTATAACGATAGAAGACTTATTAAATTCTTCTTTTATGATTTCCCGCCTATTTTTCTTCTGCAAAGCACTGCTCGCATTCCTTTGCTTGAATGATAAAATGGTGTCGTATTTCGGGATAATATTCAAAAAGAAATCCATTTTCACAGGCGAGAAAGGCTTTTTTCTCTCACTTTCAATGGAGAAGCTCATTTAAATTGAGTTTTATAAAAAATAAACTTGAAACAAACTTGTAGAATATTAGTAGCACAGGCTCAACATGCATAAACCATTTATAGCACGCCCACTCTCGCCAACGGCTCTGGTGTTACTAGCGTGACGCGTTTGAGATAGTGTTTTGTTTCTGTCATACGCTAGTGATAGTTTGTATATGTATATATAATATATTTGTATAATGGAATATACATTAATCACATACACTACATCCCTTCCTTGTTAATATTTATTTAATTATCACCACATTAATTAACAATGTTAAATTAGAAATACATTAAGTGAAATTTAGTAAATAACATTCTCAACTTTTAGTTCCGCTTTTCTTCTTCGGAAGCAATAGTCTCCTCGCCCTCAGTATCTTCGGGAGATACGGCTTTCCATTTACCTTCTACCCGTTTCAAGTGAACGACATTCCTTCTGTACGTTTGCCCCGTTCCATTATTTTTTACTACACAATCTCCCTCTCTTGAACTTTGAATCGTGTGATGCGTAGGGTTGAAATTTGGAGCTAATTTATTTGGTTTTTCTAAAGCTTTTACATATACCTTGTCCCCTACTGTTAAATTAGACTCGACTGCCTTACGTTTCTTATCACTATATTCCTTTCCTTTTTCCTTTTCCAATTTGTCCTTGTCTCTAACATCAGTGGCTTCATTGGCACGTCTCATATCCACACAAAGCCTCAACTCACCACTCCCTTTTATAATTGGTACTATCGGTGATACCCATGGAGATGGCCCTTTTACTTCCTCTATTATATCATTCTCTAATAAGTTATTGAGTTTTTCTTCCACCTTACTTTCAAGAGGAATAGGGACTCTTCTACAAGGTTGAGAAACGGGTTTCACGGAAATATCAATTGCAATATCGATCACTACATCTTTAAACTTTGGAAATGGTGTAGTGACATTATTAATATTAATACCTAATTTTAAAACACCCAACTTATTGCTGTATTTTTCCCGAGTAAATTTTTTGTCCCTTCAAAAATCACATAAAATGTAGCTAGTTCCTTTTGTCTATTAACTTCAATTATAGATTCGAAAGAACCTTTCACCTGTAATGGATTTTTACTACCATATGCCAACAAAGTTTTATTTGGTCTTTTGACTTGATCGTAAACCTGTAATCTTTTTCTTTTTAGTTCTTCCCAAGTTTTATCAGTAAGAAGATTTAATTTACAACCCGAATCTATAAGCATATCAATCTTAATTCCGCCTATTACACATTCAATAGTAGTGTCGTTATCAATATGGAAAACATAATCGATTTCTTCATTTTCAATCTGATCAACTTC
This sequence comes from Morpho achilles, assembly GCA_947086495.1. Lineage (NCBI taxonomy): Eukaryota > Metazoa > Arthropoda > Insecta > Lepidoptera > Nymphalidae > Morpho > Morpho achilles. Next base: position 14,419,799 of record CAMTZB010000005.1, read on the forward strand.
ATTTATATTTCCCATTTTGAATCTTTTTCTACTTTGTAAGCTTTTTCCTTGAGCACTGATAATTTTCCTCTTCTGCTGGGGATTTACCGACTTGCAATAAAGACTAAAATGCCCAATTTTTCCACATTTATTACATGCTTTTCCTTTTGCTGGGCATATATTGTCGTTTGATCCATGCGACTTCCACACCGACCGCAATTTGATTTCCTATTAAAATACGATTGAGGATTTTTTCCTTTATTTGTTACTAGCTTTTACCCGCGCGACTTCGTTCGCGTGGACTGTAGTCTTGAAATTAGGAGTAGCTTCTGTCATCATCCAAACCTCCAAATATCTCCATCACAAAAATCAAATCGATCCGGGAAGAATCAGAAGGATTTATCGTTTGATCAAGAGCTAAATATGATAATTTTAGTAAATAACCCGTACTTACATGAAATATATATTTAAAATAGCGCAGTAAAAGGAGTACAAAAATTTTATATACATGTAAAATTCATACTGTTTTCTGGAATTAAATATCTCTATAAATATTATAAGCTTTGGAAACGTGTTAGAAAACTTATTTAATAATAACATTTATACGTAACGAATCAACTGTCAAATTGTTTTTTTTTAATTACCTATACGTACGGCGCTGGATTCCAACGTTATACGTTATTTAGTATAAATACGAAAAATTAAATTTAAATTATGTTTATGTTAACATAATATTTTAAAATAGGTATCGGAAAATATATTAAACTTGACTTTATTAACTATAATGACTTTTCAAATATTAGAAATGGTGTTTAGAAATAAAATATTTTTCATTAGCCGTATGGCTTAATTTCTATGGGATTAAATTAAATAAAACTTCCCAATACATGTCAATTAATAGTCATTTATTTCGTACTTGCTATAGACTACTAACTAAAAAACGTTTAAGAATGCGTTTTCTTGAAACGTCTGTTTTTTTGACAACAAAAATTATACATATATGATTAAATTTTACTTGAACTTAAATGATTACAGCTTATTGTTATACTTTCACCACAAATCCTATCTTTTTAATGTGTTATTATGTTATTTAGCTAGTAATTGTACATGTACATAACCTCAAACTATAATAAATAAATATTAGATAAAATAATAATTGATACTAAGATATCAAATATTTTTCAATTTAACAACACTAAAATTATTACTCTGGTCTGGGCCAAAAGATGTTACATACATCGTTCTGGCGGTCTCTTTTTTATTAAATATTTTTCTCCGGTTTATGAAATAAACAAAAACCGAAAAATTAAAAAAAATAATAATAATAACTTTTTTTTAAGATTTTTATACGTTACCCCGGTATATAAACATTAATTTTGAAAAATTTCATCTATATTGGTTTAGTGAATTGACCATGAAAACGTTACAAACAGACTTTCGCATTTATAATATTATTAGTTTATTTATTTTACTAAATAACCCGTATTACTTATATTAATAATCCATTGTTATTACAATGTTAAATTTTCTCAGTTAAATTTGTCCAGTAAACGAATAAAATAAAATAAAATATAAATACTCTTTAAAGATAACTCTTTTGACGTAAGCCGAAAAACTTGGAATCTAAATACTTCTGTAAATACAGATTTGACTTGATTTTGACACATCGTAAATAAAAATTAGTTCCACAGGTTTATTATAGATGACGTTTTGAATGTTATCGTATTTAATTCCTCCTGAATTTAATTCCTGTTGAATTAACAGGATTTATATAGCCTATATGTTACCCCGGTATATAAGGAATATTTATGCCAAATTTCATCGATATTGGTTCAGCGTCTTGGCCGTGAAAACGGAACCGACAGACAGACAGACAGACAGACAGACAGACTTTCCCATTTATAATATTAGTAAGGATATACTGAATCATGTTACCGTGTTTTCTTTCTGCACCTAAATATTCTTCTAATTGTTGATTTACAACTTCAAGTGTCCATTATTATTTTCTCTAGATACACTGTCACCTAAAGTCAAGATTTTCTTACGTAATTCTGTTGAACTACATTTTTCAGCTATTTGGTCCATAAGATGATCCCCAATTTGTTCAAATTTGCATTTCTCAGCCTGATTTCTCAATCTTACCAAAAATTTTTCAAATTTTTCTTCACTTCCTTGTTAAATAAATAAAAAATATGCCTTTCGTAAATTTTGCTCTGTTTTGGCAGAAAATATTCATCCAGCTTTTCTAATGCTATCTTGAACACATCACCGTCACCGGATGACTGAATACTAGTACCTGGTAGATTATAAAAAAATTCCTGAACTCCTAAACCACCATAATGTAATAAGGTCGCTATTCTCTTAATGGGTGAGGTAATATCAGTAGATTCCAAGTAAATTATAAGAGACCTTTTCCATTTTTCCCATCTAATACCAACAGATGCATTATCCCCCTCTAAATCGAATTTTTCTAATACTGACGGTAAATTTGCCATTGTTTCTTTTCCTTTTTTATGATCTGAAAAGAATACATATATTGTTATAGAACTACCGATTTAACGGTTGGTACATTTGTACCCAATGACTGATTTAACAGTTGGTACATTTGTACCCAATGACCGATTTAACGGTTTGTACATTTGTACCCAATGACTGATTTAACGGTTGGTACTATTGTACCCAATGATCGATTTAACGGTTGGTACATTTGTACCCAATGATCGATTTAGCGGTTGGTACTATTGTACCCAATGACCGATTTACCGGTTGGTACTATTGTACCCAATGACCGATTTAACGGTTGGTACATTTGTACCCAATGACCGATTTAACGATAGGTACATTCGTACCCAATGACCGATTTAACGGTTGGTACATTCGTACCCAATGACCGATTTAACGGTTGGTACTATTGTACCCAGTTACGATTTAAGGTTTGTATTTTATTAATTATTACATTCCTGTATTGTTCTTATTTCAAATTTATTATTATTATGACTAATATGTTTCATTATTATTGTTAATTTAATGATATTAAGTATTTTTTTTTAGTTCAAAAATTAAATTGAATTATACAAATATAGCTAAATAAAGGACAGTCCGACGGCAATTTATTATTAAAAACATCGGCTCTAATCTATTTGCGAAAGCAATTAATTTGAAAATATGATAACAATAATAAATAGTAATAAGCTAAAAAAATAAATAATAATAATGTCAAAAATAATCATAATATCAATATAAAGCGAACAAAGACAAAAGTAACAAAAGAAAATTTCAAATTCCGGATAGTCGAATTAAGATATTGCGTCGTAAAAGAAATGCAAGATTCGAATTTCAAAAAGTTTGACGCTTAAAATTTCTTGACGTATAATAAAACTATAATAAATTAAAATTGCGCAAATTATTCGATATATCAGACAATTAAACCGTTCATGTAGCCAAACAATTTATTGTAATCATTAGAAATCTATAGCACTAACCATCTTATTCCCTTTTTGTTTTACTTATCCCCTATCTTTCATTTGTTTATTTTTTAAGTCTATACATATATTTTTTTATAATTTATTTATTTATTAAATATTATTTGAATATGAATGTTATATTTGTATTTGATTATGAGACATACCTTTTTCCTCGTCGCCACTTGTAGAATATTAGTAGCACAGGCTCAACACGCATAAACCATTTATAGCACGCCCACTCTCGCCAACGGCTCTGGTGTTACTAGCGTGACGCGTTTGAGATAGTGTTTTGTTTCTGTCATACGCTAGTGATAGTTAGTATATGTATATATAATATATTTGTATAATGGAATATACACTAATCACATACACTACAAAACTGAATACGAAAGTATCGATAAACAAAATGCAATGACAACTGTTATAACATAATACTTGTTCTTATCCGCAAATCAATCAGGCGTCATTTTGTACTTACCAAATCGGAAGGATTATATTTTCCAAAAAACGTTTCGTTACGATAAATGTATTAAAATAATTTATAATTTTATTCTTCTTAGATTGTATTTTTATGTTAAAGCTATATTATTTTTAACATAGTTACTTTTTTAAATATTTACCACACTTAGCTCAAAATACAGTTATCAGCATAAATGGAATACTTTAACTGGAAGTTACAAGAATACATCTGCTTATGTTAAATTTGTTAATTCAGTTAAAAATATATTTATATTTTTGTACATTGTATCACGGCGCAACAATATATTGTATTACGATAAATTAAATAGTTATAATTTAATAAATATTGATATTATTGTACTCAAAACATTAAATGGTAAATATAATTTAAAAGGGATGCATATCGAAGTGTATTATAAAAGATTAACTGTTACGTAATCTTGAAATGTTACAATTAGTTTTTTCTAACGGTTTTAGTATACAATTATTGTAGAAATTTTTAACTTTGTTTTTAACTAGAATAACAATAGTGCATATAGACTAATTTAAATTTTTTAAGTTTATAATATGATTAAAATTAATGTAGTCATATGCAGCAGAATTACGCGGAATTATTAAAATTAAAGCGAATTTATTTTTGTTTGTATTACATATGTTACACAAATGTAACAAACAAACAAATGTAATTTATATATTGTAAAAAGACGCAATTTTTGTGTACTGCTTATGTACAAAACGCTACGAAATGGTATTGCCAGTCTGAATAGCAGCTCAAGAAAGGGTCAATACTTATGACTTTATTTAAGGGTGGATTGCACCATCTAACGTTATCGTTAAATATCGAACGTTAAAGTAAAATCGCCTGCGTCAAGTTGAAATTGAGTAGCACCAGGTTTCGTTAAGTAAAATGACTTCATTATTCAACGTTAACCATTACCGCTGAAAATGGGACGGTTAAAGTTAATGTAAGATGTTACTATGTAACATTGTTTGAACTGTTTATCAATAAATTAAATGTTGATATTTTATGCATAACTGAACATTGGTTAAACAGTTCTAATTTCTTGTTAAATATAAAAAATTATAAATGTTCTAGTGCGCTCTCGAGGAAAACCGCCATTCGTGGGGGATCTTTAATATTGAGTCATATTAAATTAAATTGTAAAGAACCCTGGGTATGAATTTCTGAGTAGGAAATGAATCGAGCGTAAGAATTACTCGGTATTAATTAAGGTATTATAATCCCGGCATTGCGGGAAATGATTGGCTAAATATAGGCAAGCAGAGAGGCAAATGGAAAGAGCTGGAGGAGGCCTTTACCCATAACGGGGTCCATATTTCAACCGACTAACCATACTAACATATAATAAGAAAATTTACTAATAACTTACTAACAACATTTGGAATGTACGAAAAATTAGAAATATGGAATAAATGGCTTTATTATTTATATTATATTATAATCCCGGCATTGACTCCGATCTAAGAGAAACCACCAACGGCGTCCTAAAATATGGAGCACTTAGACGCAGCAGTTGTGCCATGGTGTTTCTACCAGAACGGACTATTTAAATTTAGAAAAACAATAAAAAAAAATGAACACGACCAACGACGTCAATGATCTCCCCAGCCGATGTCTTGCGCCCGCACAAACTTCGCGAGATTGTAGTAACCCTCCCGCGCCCCGCGGCCGCGTTTATTTAAACCTCTTTGTTTTATTTATTTAAATAATATAACTTTAACGTCCTGTGACATATAACTTTAACGTTAACAAAAACATTGATGGTGCAACGCATTCTGATAACTGATTTCGTTATTGTAATAGTTACCTTTATCAATTACATTAGCCAGAATTTTGGTGCAATCCACCCTTAGACAAGTAAAGTTCATTACTTGATTATGACATAGGATTTTAGATTTAAGAATTCTTACATCAAGATGTGACTTAGTTAAGCAACTACTTAAGAAAAAGTAATTACTCATTATGAATACGGGTGTAAGAGGGGAGTCAATAGCTAAACCATTCTTTTGACGAAAATAATGTTCATTGAATCGAAAGTAATTTTGTTCCATACAGAATTCTGTTATTTCTGAAAACTCTTCAGGGTGTAAACTTTTTTTATGGAGTAGTGTGATTAAAATGTTTATTGTTTCCTTGTATGGAACATTCGTGAATAAACTGTCAACATCTAGTGATAGCAATTTACATTTATTTAGTAATTTGATGTGCTTAATTTTGTCGACCAGCTGGTTGATAATAAATACGTTTAAATAGGAAGTAATACGTTTTTGGTAGTTTTGAAAACTTATGATATATGTATAATCTATATGTCATAAGCTTAGTGTATTATCTGTGACTTATAGATAAACCACTACAACAGACTTGTGACTTGTAGTGAAATATATGAAACTTAACCCTCTTTAAACTATTCGATACTGTTCTTCCATGTATGCTTAAGCCACCCTAGAATAATTATCGAATGTTTAATTGTTTAAAACAATTACACGAAATTTTATAAAAAAAACAATTTTTTTTGCATGACAGTCATTTTAGGGTTATTAGGTATTAAGTAGATTAAATGATAACCTATTAAATTAACTTCACTTCAAGTCAGGCCTTTTGTAGATGACGGAAATTAAAATACGTGTTACTTCTTAGTGTGTTTTATTGCGACTGAAATTACATTATTATACACGTAGCCGGCGGGCGCAGCCGCCTAATTGCTTCTTCTTCTTTTGTTTCTCAACCGGTGGACGTCCACTGCTGAACATAGGTCTCTTCACACTCGATCTTGTGCCGCTTCGATATTTCACTCGATAGGGATCTCCACCACACTCGATCTTGTGCCGCTTGGACCCAGCGGCTCCCGGCGACCTTTTTGAGGTCGTCAGTCCATCTCGTGGGGGGTCTGCCGACACTGCGTTTTCCGGTGCGGGGTCGCCATTCCATCACCTTGAGACCCCAACGCCCGTCGGTTCTCCGCACTATGTCCGCCGCCCATCGCCACTTCAGCCTCGCGACACGCTGAGCTATGTCGTTGACTCTGGTTCTTCTACAGATCTCCTCATTTCTGATTTGATTACGTAGAGAAACTCCGAGCAGAGCTCGCTCCATCACCCTCTGAGCGACTCTGACCCTTCTTTTGAGGCCCATAATCAGCAACCACGTTTCTGATCCGTATGTCATCACTGACAACACGCACTGTTCGAATACTTTTGTCTTCAGGCACTGAGGTATTTCGGACGAAAAGATCTCGCGTAGCTTCCCAAACGCTGCCCATACGAGTTGGATTCGGCGACTGACCTCTTTCTCGAAATTGGACCTACCTAGTCGGACCGGATGTCCCAGGTATATATACTGGTCTACAATTTCGAGTACAGAGTTCTCAACGATGATCGGGTGGAGCGGAACATGAGAGTTTGATATGTCTTTCGTCTTACTCATGTTCATTTTAAGGCCCACCTGTTGAGTAACTCTGCTGAGGTCTTCAAGCATTGTATTAAGATCCTTCATAGACTCTGCCATAACTATGTCGTCGGAAAATCTAAGGTGAGTGTTGATGCCACATCCGTTCCAATCATAAAGCTTAAAGACGTCCTCCAATGCAGCGGTAAACAGCTTGGGGGAGATGACATCTCCCTGTCGCACACCTCGCCGCATTTGGATTGGTCTCGTAGTTCTGTCTTGGATACGGACAGATATTGTTGCGGTCTCATACAAACACAACATTTGGGCATACTGATAGTCGATTCGGCATCTCTGTGCCATGCTTCCGGCGTAGTACGTTCGTGAATGACGGAATTGAACAATCGCTGAAGGACTATAAGTACGGGTTTTCCACCCGCCTTCAGGAGTTCTGTTGTGATTCCGTCATCACCTGGTGCCTTGTTGTTCTTTAGTTGTTTGAGAGCCATACTAATCTCGTATAGGCTGACGTCCGGGATGTCCTCAGTATAGTGTCGGGTTAGCTTGGCTCTAGGATCTTTTGCCAAGGTGACAACAGGCTATTGTGTTGAGGTGTATAACTGCCCATAGAACCTCTCAACCTCTCTCAAAATCTCAGGTCGAGATGAAATGATACTGCCAGTATCGATGTTCAATCGCGTCAACTGCCTCTGCCCAATAGACAGATCTCTTGCGAACACTTTTGAGCCCCTGTTACGCTCAATAGTATCTCGAATACATTCGGTGTTAAAGCGTCGCAGGTCGCATTTCTGCGCCTTAGAAATTTGTCTATTGATCAGACGGTAGCGCGTCGCGTCTACTGACGTCCTTTTACGGCGTGTCTTATAGAATTTGGAACCCACCGCATGGACAGTTTCCACCAGCCTGGTGTTTAAGTCGTCCACAAAAGCGCAGTCAGCTAGACAATCAAAGTGGTTCATCAGCTCGAGTTGAAAGTTTTTGGGGTTTTGGATATGAGCTCGAGTTGATCGGAGCGTGGACTTCACCAGTATGGATCTTTTCAGCTGTACGCATATATTCAATGTGCCTCTTACTATGCGGTGATCACTCCCCGACTTTACGGTGTTAATCACAGAGACATCATTGAATATATAACGCCTGGTTGACATGATGAAGTCGATCTCGTTTCTCGTGGAACCGTCGGGACTTACCCAGGTCCATTTTTAATGTGGCGGTTTCTTGAAGAAAGAATTCATCATGTAAAGGTCCTCTTTCTCCAAGAAATCGGCCAACATCTGGCCCCTGTGGTTCCGTTGCCCATATCCAAATTGCCCTACTCTTACTTCTGTGCCACTTCGCTTGCCCAGCTGCTTTGCATTGAAATTCCCCATCACAACAGTGTAGAAGGTTTTAGAGGCATGTATGGCTCTAGACAAATCCTCATACAAGGCCTCTACCTCGTCCGGATGTGTCGATGTCGGTGCGTAAACCTGTATCACCTTCAGCGAATACCGTTTAGTAATTCTGAGTATAAGGAACGCGACCCTGTTCGATACACTCTCGACTTGAACAATGTTGTTAACAAGGGACTTGTGGACGAGAAACCCGACACCACCCTGGGACTGTTGTTCGCCCTCCCGGTAGTATAGCAAGTTGCCGGATTTTAGAATCATCGTGTCCTCCCCTCTCTTCGGACTTCAGATAATCCTATCACATCCCTGCGCAACTTGCTTACTGTTTCTTCCAGCTCGAGAATCTTTTCGTCTTCCCTCAAATAAATAAATAAATATAAATAATTATATGGGACACTTACACACACGGTCGTCCGTCCCCAAAGTAACTTAATACTTGTGTTATGGGTGACAGACAACTGGTGAATATATACTTATATATTTTCTAAATACATACTTAAATACAAATAAACACCCAGGCTCAAAGACCAACAAATTCATTTTTTTTTTTTTATAGAAAATGTTGGCCTTCGGCGGGAATCGAACCCGCGACCCGCGGAGCTGAAGGCAGGATCACTACCCACTGCGCCAACGGGCCAGTCAAAGTGCGTGCGTTGTACGTTGCCAGGTCTAGTCGTCGGGGTTGGCAGCGGAATCTCTGCCGGAGATTCTTAACACCCCCTGCCCCGCCGTTACCCAAACCGCTGCCAGAGCCAGGAATAGCGGGGCTGCCGGGAACTAGGGGCTGTGGCTTTATGTGTGTATCCATTAAGGGTTTTGCCAATAATCACCACGCTTGGCATGCGGGTTGGTGATCGCAATGCTTACCATTTCGCACCGACAACGGTGCTGCCCGCTGTCGGTCTGTTATATTTAAGTCAGTTTGGGAATGGTTATACCGCCATTGGTCGGTCGCCAGAGCATCGTCGGTTTATTTGCAGGGTGTACCACGTGCAGGTGAGCTTGACATTTGAGGAAACTGACTGGGACGAGTTTCCCTCTTACACCCCATTTAAGCTTACATAGTATTATTACCTTTTGCCCCTTTTTAAAAAAATAAAGAAAAATGGCGATATTCTTTAAAAACATTCAACAAATAAATTAAATGAAAAAAAAATTATATCTAATTAAGCAGGTTACATTATCATATACGATTTACATATACTTTACGCATACGTGGTATCCGAAGCTGCTTGCTGTTGGGGATTCCCAGGCATTTGCTTTCGTTTCCATTTCCTCGCTGGGAATCGCTTGCAGCGATTCAATGCTATATACCCTAGTGCCAATGATATCACTATAACCAGGATGATAACAATCAACGTAATGTTGTCTAATTTTTCATGAAAGTTATGAATGAATTGAACAATTTCATATGAGAAAGGTTATTTATTATCTTCTTTTATCATATTCGGTTTTTCAACTATTGCTATATTTTGTATGTTATATGCTTACATTGTAAGCCTTACAATGTAGTTATTTGTCTAAGCCTAAGATGAGAGGTACAATATGTCAATTTAAAACAATTTAATTCGTGTCTAAATAAAAAAATGATGTCACTTTTTTTCCTATTTTTAATGGGTCTAGTGGACATTTTGACGCACTGCCGAGAAACGCCACTGTGGGCCAAATTCAGCCAGGTTAACGTTATATGATCTGGACAGTTTTCCTCGTGGACGGCCCATGTGGGTCTGCAAAAAAGGCGGAAGAGTCTGCTGAATACCCCGCACCTTTCAAAGTTTTTGCGAGTGGTTGATATTTTTGAAGTATATATTTACAATTTTATATTTGGTCGGGTATCCGTTTGCTTTGATGACTGCTTACATACGCCTAGGGAGAGATTTCACATATTTAGCGAATAGAAATAAAGAGGGAATTCAATCCCATTCCTCTTTAAATGCAGTTTTTAAGTCTTTCTTGTTGGCAATTACCCTTTTTTTATCTGCCATTCGCGATACCTCCACAAATTCTCTATGGAGTTCATGTCTGGAGATTCGAGAGACGGTTATACGACGCTGTTTAGGCAGTTGTGCAATAGCCACATCTTCGTATTTCTTACTGTGTGCTTAGGGTCGTTATCTTCTTGAAAGACAAATTCGTTTCCTAATCCCAACTTTGCAGAACTATCATGCTTACATGCACGCACGTAAACATGCTAAGCATCCACGTACATCATCTGCCTCAACCACCAATGGCACCTTAAACAATAAATTATAATTAGTTAATTGCGTGGTGCTGCAGTAAGAGCTAAATTTATAGAAGAAAATTTCTTTCTAAGATTAATAAACTGTTCTTTATTGATTAAAAACATTTTAATAAATTGTTTTTGTTTTTTAATGACTCCAAAGTCTTAAGTAGAATTTCTTTTGGAAGTCGTAAGTTTTATTAGAAATATGTACTGTAGATAGATACCCAATATAACTTATTGTTGCTTATTACCAACTGATCTGTGATGTAAAGATGCATGTCTCACTGGCACTTAAATCTTTACTTGTTGATGCACTAATAATCTACAAGAACAAAAAAATGTCATATACATAACTGTCCAGAAGTTTTTAATGTGTTAAGTATTTAATGTGTCTTGCATAAATAAGTAATGCTTATACATATTTACTGACTTTTCTACTTTATACTCAGTATTTAAAAAAATACCACATGCCACAATGGGAAAATATAGATCAAAATATACATACAATTCCGTCAGAATCATAAATGTTTTCATCTCTTAGTAATTCCGTGGGATTTAAGAGATCATTAATTTCTATAAGATCATTAGTTGGGGTTTGGGGTCTTCCACCACCACCAGTTTTATTGGTCGCTCTTTTGAACTTTCACTTCTTTTCTGGCGTTTATTTTCCACTGTATTTTTAGTTGATCTAAAGAGCGTAATCGCCCATTTAACTCATCAAGCCTGGAATATATAAAAATTAGATATTTTATTGATAATGATTTTATGATCAATGGGTAACAAGACGAGTGATTAATTGTATAAATAAAATCAGAACTTAGCCAGATATTACTTTGGACTTCCTCCCAAGCTTTGGTTTTTAATTTGTTTGCGGTATTATCTAGTGATTTGTTTTCTATTATCGTCGCAAATTCTTTTAAAACTGAGCGAAATGATTGCTGCAAAAATAATTATAAGATTACTGAAATTGTAAATTATACTTTTTATACATTAAAATATTGCCACGTGCTTACCTTTTCTTCTTCATCCCTGTTAATGGAACGAATGCGTTTTTCTAATATGTAAAAGATATTTTGCTGATAAAAAATAGCACAAATTCTAAAACCACTATTTTGAATTCAACAAGTTAAATTAAAAAAAACTATGTTGTGCCCGTGTAATATTGTCAAATAAAACTGTCAAACTTCAAAATTGACGTAACTGTCACTGTCTTTCAGTCGACCCGGTCATTTTGTTCATTCTTTTTACTTTTAATATCAGTGGGTTGCCATAACATACACCTTAATCTCAGTGTAAGAATTGTATTGTTACTCCGAACCTACTTCGTATTTATTAATACCGTTATTAACACGTAGCTATTCCATGACTAATCTAGAATTAACTACTCCCTTTGTAACTTTGGAGTAAGAGACGAATAAGTAATTTTTATTAATAAGACCGAATACGTCTTTCTATTACATCTTTAAGATGGCTATGGTGTACCTTAGCCATCTTTATTACTCTCTCTTTCTCTTCCGTCTCTCTCTTCCTCTTCCGTCTCTCTCCCACTCTCCCAACTTTTTTTTATATAATAATAAATTTCATTGTTCACCAACAACTCGGTCATCCTGCTCTTCAGTCTGCCCTCAGACTGACTATAAAACAACATCATAGAATATTAATTAATCTTAGAACCTTTTAGTTAAGTTAGTAGTTAAGTTTTCTTACGACCTTCTGTATTTTCTTCCTCTTTGTAAAGACAATCTGCTTTCTTTCTCTTATTAAAAGTTTGCGTATTCTCTTCTTGTTTCTTATAAATTTGTATCTTAGCTTCTTTTCTTAATTCTTCCCTTTTCTAAATAAATTGTTTCCTGTTTTCCTCTGATAATAATTGTAGAATATTTAAATCTTCTTTGGACTTTAAAAGTTCTTCCCATTAACAAAAGGTGATGTATTAATAAACCTCTGGCAAGTAGCATTAATTGCTTGTTGCAATTTACTGTTATGTTAACGTGATTATAAATTACACAATGTGATTGGTTTAAAGACATATAATTAGTAATATTAATGAATGACATATATCGTGACGTATGTCTGAGCAGTAGTGCCGCCCCGCGGCGACCCCCGACAACTCTTGCCCGTCCGCCCCGCTCCCCACGCTCCACATCCCGAGCGACAATCCTGAATCCGCGACAGATATGTCTGTACCAACTTGTTTTTCTACTAATTGAAAAATACGAGGTATCATATTAATTTGGTCTGATTTTTACTACACCCTTATAAATAAAAATAATTGTATTCACAAGAAAAGATTGTCCGAATATGACATACGGAATAACGCCTTTTTCAACAATATGACTGGCCCGTTGGAGTAGTGGGTAGTGACCCTGCCTTCAGCTCCGTGGGTCGCGGGTTCGATTCCCGCCGAGGGCCAACATTTTCTGTAAATGAATTTGTTGGTCTTTGAGCCTGGGTGTATATTTGTATTTAAGTATGTATTAAAAAAAAAATATATAAGTATATATTCACCAGTTGTCTGTCACCTATAACACAAGTATTAAGTTACTTACTTTGGGGACGGACGACCGTGTGTGTAAGTGTCCCATATATTAAAAAAAAAAAAAAAAAAAAAATGAAAATTCTTACTGTAAACATAATTATCAACTTCAATCATAGTAGGGAACTTAGCAATTACAGATCCCCGAGGCGGTCGGTGTATCTGGTGCTCCCGATGTACCGGTTAGCGGTGGGGGCTTCTCTTTCGAGGGTCCCTACCCGGAGGAGATATTCTCTGGGATCAGTGCTGTCGGCGGGGATGGGGGCAATGTGCACAACGATACCATGTCCTCGCCATCGGCAGCGTGGTGGAGTCCGACATAACCGCCGCCTGTCCTCGTCGGGCGGCCGTACCCATAAGGGGATTTTTCGTGTATAAAAAAAAGGGAACTTAGCAATAGAATAAGCTTTAAAACAACCAAGACCAACTAGCGTTAACTTAATGTTATCACAACACTTTCCTTTTAACAAGGTAAACAAGTCATATGATATAAGATTTATATCACTACCTGTGTCTATGAGACATTTTACTAACGTATTACCGGTTTTTATCGATTTATTATCTGAACTTTCACTATAACACTCCATACTTAGAATATTTTCCCGCTTCGCGATATTGTTTACATCGATGTTTGACAGATGCTATTTCCACTGACAATCGTTACTTCGTTCTATTTCCGGAATCTCGCTTTGACAAGTACTGCCAACATTGACATTTGACTGTGAATCTTGCGGCTTCTCATTGGCCAGAAGTTCGGACTCATTGCTGCCAACCAACTGCGACGTAATATTAACATCTCTGTTTGATGTTTTGCAAATTGCAATATGGCCGTATGAATTACACTTGAAGCATTTGACGCCATCTTTTCAAGCGTCCGCCTTATGACCTTTAATACCACACTTAATACATCCGCCGCCTTCCGCACCTTGGTCCCCTTTGCATCCTGCATTAGACCCCCTTGCGCTCACGATGGTTCATGCAACGCATGAACAGTCTTAGTAATTGACTACAGCTTTTTATAATTGTCTATACTCTATAAAGTTCTTCCTGGTTAGATATTAAGGCCACCATAACTTAAAGATTTAGGCCACTCCAGTAGCAGAAAAAAGCTATTTGGGATTTAATTACAAAAATAGGATTTCTTATATAAATCAGTGATTGTTTACAATATTTTTTCAAAAAAGCAATTGCAGCGATTTTGCGTCTCCGTGTTTTCAAGAGTCCTTGGCCGGACTCTTGAAAACATATATATCATATCATAATAAGGTAATAATTTTTTTTTCTGAATGAATGAAATTTTGCTCTTTCTACATATAAGCACTGTCATGTCTTGAAGTGTGCGTCGACTAATGCAACGAGCTCAACAAACTTATATGCAACAGGGTCCTTTAGGAACGCAAAATTACGTAACAGTCAATCTGATAGATGGATCAAAAGAATTGCTCTTTGTTTTGCTTCTTCAACGTCATTAATTATGAAACATACATATAAACGTCCTTTAAATATTGAGCACTCACTTGTTTTATAGTCAGAAACAGTTAAATTTCTGATAAAAGCCATTTAAAAAGGTTTTTTTATATAGTTTGAAATTCCCCTTTCCCTATACCATGGAGATTTCCTGCTATCTTAGGAATATCTAAATTCATATAATACATTTTTACATTTCCCTATGTATTTTATTTTTATAATTAATATATTAAAGAATTTGACGCCGTGTGGTATCCGGCTGAATAAAATAGTACCATCCTCATTTCTTACCGAGGTGTCGTGTGTCTAAAACCTATTCTTGTACCTATAAACTATTTTTATGAATAAGAAAGACCGTAAAGCTAATATGTAACAATTTTTATTATTTTACATGTTTTTATTTATAACGATTCGGGGAACAAATACTTTAAAAATATTTGTAATAAAAAAACGTATACAAATAATTAAATGTCCACCAATTTTTACATTTATATGTTGAAACAAATAACTTTAATATTATATATTCCTCAGGTATTCCTGAAAAATAAGAGTTCTTTGTATGTAGTGACCACATAATGCATATTGACATCACATATAATCATATGTGATGTCAATATGCATGTGATCAATACAGTAATTATGTGCCAAAAATCTCATAGCAAATAAAACTCATTGGCTAAAAATTTTAATAGCATATTTGACTTTCATTTTGGATATTTTCTTTTTGAATACATGGGCCTTTCTTAGTTTATTCACTAGTCTCATTCCATGTTCCCCAATTTCATTGAAAAGTATTATTAAATATTCCTATAGTATCCATATATTTATTATCACAATTTTACTAATACTTAAAATAATATCCAATAGTATAAAATAGACTGTTCCGCGCAAACATGCGGACGGATGAAACACCCTCAGAGACCTGGGCCAACGTCCCGGCGTTTCAACCTACCTTATTCGGCCGTTAGTTGTATTCGGTCCGACCTCGTGAAATCACTGTGTGTATATGTGTGCTTGTGTGTATGTGACTGTTTGTATGTAGTTGGCTGACTCCCGAAAAGCACCGCTGCCTCGTTTCTGCACTCGTACCGTCTGCCATTCCCTATATTGGTGGAATAGCCCCCAATAGGCTCCAAAGTTGACGTCACCTACAAAGGTTGACAACAACGTCGCCATGTCACCGTGTGTCAGTGATTGGGAGGTAGTGGTGGGTGCGTCACTCTGGGACCATCATTATATACGGTTCGAGGTTTCCGCACACCCCATTTCCCCATTTCCCCCCGGTCGGGAAGAAGAAATGATGGTCCTCGGTGGTCGGATGGATCTAGGTGAGGTGAGGAGATTCTAAAGTGACATTTTCGTCATTAGTGTATTTCGGTTTAGTAAAGACGTTAATTTGCATTAAGTTACCATTAATGTCCAGGATATTTTTGTAATTGATATTGGAGTTATGAGTAGTAGGGAATAGCCGGTTCTAACTCATTCCCAGCACTTTGAAATAGGCTAACTTAGTGGATTCTAAAAAAAATCGCCAAAGCAGATTCCAATCAGACTAAATTCCAATTGACCGTCAAAGGTCTTTTCGGATTTTCCAATTAGATCCTGGGTTGCAATAGGAATTTCCTTACTTACCCTCGTAACGAATCGTTTTTCTCGTATTTTATTAGATTAACTTATCGGACTCCTTGACCAATTGGATTTTCCATTTGATCCACGACTTTCCTTTCCTACATTAATTAATCAAATTAACTGAATTCTAATTACAGTATGAATGTCTGATATTTAATGACCAATTCTGACTCATTGGCTTGGTTTTATCAAACTTGATTAGGTTTCCAATCTAAGATTTTTCTTAATAAATAACATTAATCGTTCAATTTTGTTTTTATCATTAATTTGATATCAAACTGATAATAATTTAATAGGATGTGTGTCAGATATAAATTCAATATGAAAATATAAATAAAAAAAAGTCTCGTACAAATAACTCAAAAGTTTTATTTTTTCAAAGAAACGCTCTTTTTGCTGCTGTTTCAAAGAAAGTGTGTCATAAAATAATATTTTAAATTAGACAGGGTCGTAGTAATTTATTATAATAGACCCTAATAAATCAATGGAAATAATGGGCATCGAACATCCGCTCCTTTTTTATAATATTCTTTTATCCAACCTAAACGTTGTATTTTGTGGCGACACGTTCAGACACGATCTCAAAAAGCAGATATAAAAGGATCACATGCATCATGTATATCACAAGATATTTTAATACCACGCGGCTAGTATCCAGGCTGACGTAGTGTTCAAGTGAAGGCAGTAACTAGGCAATTATTAATCATGGAGGTAAGATTACGTACTTATATAGTATAATTTAATACTTACTTACTAGTAAGATTAATATTTTTTATAATTAAAATCTTATGTTTCTAACCTAACCTAACCTATAACGGTCACAAAAATATATAGATTCATTCGCAATAAAAATAATATTAATGCATTAGATTTTAATAATAATAAAGGTTCTTACTGTATATGAATAATTTTGATGACACTAGTGATTATATTTACTTATTTCTAATTTTTTTTTTTCAGATCTCACCGAATCTCGATGAATTCAATGTAAAAAACTATTATTATCCTATTAACTTAAGCGATGACGAAAATGCAAGCAATTCTTGCGTATTGAAAACTAAAAAAATCGCAACGAAAAGAGCTGGTAACAATATCGACATATTCTTTGAAAAGCCTAAGAAAAAGAAAAAACCATTCCGTCTTCATGTGTGGCTCAAGCGTGTGATGGAGGTGTATCATTTATTTCATCCAATGATAATGACGGAGCGAATGCTTCATACCTCATGAAAATAGAAATTTATGACATGAAGAATCTGAAAGAGGTTTCGCCTGTAGACTATTGGAAACATGCAGACTTGCGATTAAAGTACTACATACAATCCAATACTGATAAACATTATCAGAACACACGAGATATAATATACAACATTACAAAGCAGATCGCCTGCAAGGAAGACTGTAAAAAATATTTCATTGATAGAGACCGTAAGAAACAATAGAACTTTCTCTAACTCATCACAAATCAAACCCATAACATAACTTTACTTACAAAAACCTTTAAAAAAAATACAACCCCCACTGCCGCTCTCGCCTCGCAAACAAATTATAAAGAGATCAGTCATTCACTACAAGCGTTCATACTAAGCGCAACGAAACACAATGGCTGAGCTGGACAACTCTGTATACGACGAAGAAATGGTCGCGATATGTGAAGAAATTGAATTAGAAAATGATATGTGTCGTGTCCTGGATAACGAAGAGAGTGATATTGAAGAACAATTAGTGTTAATATGTGAGGACGTGGAGGACCAAATTAAAAGGGGTTATTCCAATCCAATAGCTCCATTAAACTTCGAGTACATGGTTGAGTACCAACCAATGTCTCAACCATTATCTGAAGAAGATGAAACGGATGAACTAGTGATCCTGTCTCCAAGTCCAAGTTTATGTAGCCCTGATTCATTCCATGTGTCTGACTACAGAGATTACGAAGTCCTAATTCCATTCGTGATTCTTCAGGAGAATCTATCGAATACTCTGGAGATAGATTGCGAATCGATGGGAGATTAAATATTAATTGTGTTATAATTTTAAGTCAAATATGTTCTTTTAGTTTAAGTTTTTGAAATAAATTTCTTTAAATTTATAAAAAGTTTTTATTTATTACGCTTAGAATTTAATAGATAATTGAAATAAATAAAACAACCTCATTTCACATAGTTATTTTTTATTCAAGTTTTAAATAAAGAAATAAACATTTGTTGTACAAGTTTATCGTTTGTTACAGTGTCATTAGAAAAAAAATCAATAAAGTTAGACATTGAAACATGATTATAAATACATAAATATATATAGGACACTTACACACACGGTCATCCGTCCCCAAAGTAAGTAACTTAATACTTGTGTTATGGGTGACAGACAACTGGTGAATATATACTTATATATTTTTAAATACATACTTAAATACAAATATACACCCAGGCTCAAAGGCCAACAAATTCATTTATAGAAAATGTTGGCCCTCGGCGGGAATCGAACCCGCGACCCGCGGAGCTGAAGGCAGGGTCACTACCCACTGCTCCAACGGGCCAGTCAAATATATGACGTGGTAACGTTATTAGTTGATCGTCATCATCTTAATTATTATCCATTTGATCTCTAGGTGGGCGTCGTTGGGTATAAGGTTGGTTCATTAAAAATACAACGGTGGCACTATTCGTTATAATTACAAATAGACATTAACAACAACAAAGATTTACAGTTACAGTGTTACATTTACTTAAAGCACGGCTACATTACCACTGGGTGGCACACAAAGGAACGCGAGATGAATTTACGTGTTGACCGCGCACGACGACCGCCCGAAGAGAAGTGTAGTCTCTCCCCGGCCTCGTGGACGGGCGTAAAGCCATCTAGCACCAGCCAGGCGCTTACGTTCCCATAAAAAAGGGACAGACGTCCTCTCGACCGTCTTAATGGAATGTGTTGACATCTGCACCATTGAACTCCACTTAACCACGGCACCATGGCGTCAATATTCCTAGCCAAACGACTCAGGCACGACACGGCCATCCTGCTAGCACACGCCCTCGTGTGACAGTTAGCCTGCAATTGAAAATACACAAGAAATGCTTTGTTCTACTCGGCCAATCCTGTTAAAATACAATGCGCATACAGCAAGAGTAAACCAATCTTAAAGTTCCTTTAATTTTTCATTAATTATCTTTTTTTTTCTTTTAATCAATCGAAAATATAATCAACATTAATATACAATCACTACGGAAAAGCCACAGCCTAGTACCACAGTCCTCATAACCATCAAAACTTTAAACACATTATCGAACCTCTACTGCAACCACAAGTTGCATCAATGCTCACAGAAACTCCCGAGTAAGATCTCCAATACCACGGCCTTCTTGGCCAAACATCCATCGCATGGATCACCTGTGTGTATCACCCAGTGACTACACACCATACTACGGTCTCTCAAGACCCCGACCTCCGCCAGGGTTAAACGCGCACCGCGCACCCACGGACTACTTGAGCTACCCCAAGAGACACCGATTTCCACCGGGCTACGACTACGTAATAACCACTGGTACGGTCGAACAAAACACGGCTGAAAGAGCAACCCACTCGAGTTTCCACCAATTAAAATTTTACTTCATTATCATTATTTACATCAACTGTGACTGGTACATGGCCTGCTGGCATATCCTTAATCTACCATTAGCATACTCATTCGCTTACAATTTAAAGCTCTCAACTCACAGCGATTGCCCGCTAAGGTCCCAATCTCACTTAAAAAGGACCTTTAAACTTGGGAACTAATTTCGTCTAATTCCTCTCTTACTTTATAACATCACAAAATTACCCACGGAAAAATTCTTAACTCGTCTTTGTTGCATCAAACGGGATTTGTCATAAACCGCGCACTCTCTATTATTTTCAGATGCTAACCACGAACCCTCTTAATATCAACGTCAGTCTCTACTTCGCTACACATTAACGACAAATGCCTCAAAACATTAACTATTAAAAGTTCTAGTGGTCATATTTTTGTCACTAAGCGTAAGTGGAATTTCACTTAATGAGTCTTTCAACGATCTATTATAGCTAGTCACTTTCGAAGTTAACATTGACTTTCAAGCACCCGTAAAGCACTCTAGCTAACCGTCAATACGTGACGAACCTATTGCTACGAAAACAAAAAGTCACGCAAAAAAAACACATAATTCTTTGCTTACAAAAAATCGTTCTCGGTCGGCAATTATACGGGTCGGGACCCCAACCATGCTGTATACATTTGTCATCGCCAAAATACTACTTTTAGAATCGATGCTCGTTGCGCGGAATAAAAGGACGAACTTCGTAAACGCACCAAGTACAACAAAACTGTACAATTTCGTATCATGTTTTCCGCCTAATTTACCCGTCGCGTCAATAGGAACCATGTGCCACAGAGTCGACACTAGAGATCGCTTTGCTCATTAACAATTTTAAATTAGACTTCCGGAATCATATACCCGAAAAAGCCTAAGTTGAGTTTTTCGTCTTGCAAACTATTTTTTATTTAGATTAATCAAAGTTACAAAAACGTCAATTTTAAACCATCAGTCATCATAAGCATTAGTCCGGTATTTGTAAAATTAGATAAACGTGAACTCTTCTTTTAAAACCCTAATTACAATTGATCTCTTAATGAAACTCAAACGTCACATAAAGCGCATCCAGTTTTATATAAACGTCTTATTTTTTTTTATTTTTTTAACTAAATGCATATGTATAGACTATAAAGTCAAATCAGTTGTCAACATCGGTCAAAATCGGTTATCGGGTGTATAAGACAACAATATGCCTAACGTTTTAACTCACGTAATATTTTTTTTTCTTCTGAAATCTGATGCGTAACTAAAATAAACGAACAAAGAACAAGAGAATAGTTTTTTTTCGGCTTAGTAAAATCATCTCGTTCATAACTCTTATGCAATACCGGTACACAGGATTTGTTACAAATCCAATTTATTTCTTAAGGATTCGGCTTAACACTGTTTTAACCAATTTAATACAACCCAGTCTAGTCCAGTGATCGGGTGTAGTTTTTCTTTACCCTCAGTGGAATAAGATTTCGCGATCTTACTTATCTTGATTCTTTACAAACTTCCTAACATATTGTGGTATCCCGTCTCTTTACCCTATAAGAATCTTAGAGTTGATAGTTATAGCTGCTAGCTTACCGAATGATACCGTCGACGACACAAGAAACTGAGATAGATCAAACATTTATTGCCGCCCGTCTTAAGGGCACAGTGTTACGAGTTACGTCAATAGTCATTAAGTTACATTGATCATCGTACCCACATTTAAACTCCTACAGCTTTCCCGGAAAACAGTAAAAGACGATCAGCTTTTCAGTTGTCTTTTCAGACCAAAGGTAAATGATGGATTCATGAAAATTATTTACTACTAATAATCTGAGAGCACGGGCTAACTAAGGCAAACTTTTAATCCTACCGTTGCGTTAAATCTTATGATAGAATAAACCTGACTACATTACCTAAATCTCAGTCGTTTATTTGCTCATCTAATTATCCATGTTCGACATCTGTTAATAATTTAGAAATCTTTACGTCCCTTTGTTGATCAGCCTGGAACTAGGTCAGAAGATGCAATATGTTTTGACTCTGCCTGCGATTCTACTTTATGCGATTAACTTAGATGGTAAAGGGTTACGTGAAAAGAAATCAATGTGCGACATACGTTTTCTTCCTTCCTACATTACATCAAAGTCAAAACTCTATAGAAAAGTTCACCAAATAAGCGCTCTGGGGCTCAGCCTTTCCTTTGTTTTGGATGCAAATTACAATCTGCAACGACGTTACATTTTCTGCGATAGGGCTTCTAGCTTCTACGTCAAGGTCTTACTGTCAACTTAACCGTTAAATTTATCGTCATCTTGAGAAAGAAGCACTTTATAAGGTTAAAAAGAAACCGATTTTAGTTAGAGCTTCCGACACAACGTTAAACCTTTCTATATCCGACTCTCCATCGGAAAATAATACTACCTACCTATAATACTATCTATCTAGGTAGTAATCACTATTCAATTCGCGGTAATTAATACGCAAATGGTCCGAACTTTTTTGCTTTTTAACTAGCAAAGCAGAGCTTGCAAATCGAATCAAATCAAAATAATCTTTATTCAAATAAGCTCTTTCAAACACTTTTCGTTCATCAAGGATCAATATGATTAATGATGCTACAATTAGCTCCAGATGTTGCTTTTACCGAGAGAACCAACAATGGGCAGCAACTAGGTCTAGCAATGTTCACGTCTAAAAGTTCTACGCGGTCTCGGATAACACTACATTCGTTTACGCACATCCTATACGAGCCGCGTCGCAGTGTACGATTCAGATTAAAGTAATCTAATTTTAAGCTCGCCTGTGGTTACTAGCGTCGCAGGTAAACAGCAATGAAATATTCAAAAATCGATCTACAGTTTGCAAAACTCTCGACTGGTCACTGGTTTAATCCTGAGATAGGTCGGTAAGGTAAGATTTAAATACGTTATTCATTAAAATCAAATTCAATTAATTAAACTTTACAGAAATAATTTTCATGTTCGAACTATCTGTCGCGGTCATTTTTACCTTAAAACCGTGTTTTATAAAATTTCGCGTCCTATCATGACGTCATAAATGTGGGTCGAGATGCGAAACTTAATCTCAAGAGGTCAATCGTTAATCACTGTACTAGTTAAGCCCTTTTCTTTACGGAATACTCGTGTCTGAACAATGCCTCTTAACAACAAAACAAACTCATTCAAAATAACAATATTAGGTCAGCAACTAACGTTTTTTGTCCCTAAACTCCTTTAACTAACGAGCACGAACAATTGACTCATAAAACAAGAATAACATCACCATTGTAACGGGCCCACCGGGTGGCTCGACGGTGCAGACCTCGATGTGCCGCTCACTACCTCACTCGCCAGCCCGCTACTTGCGTAACTCGCCAGCCCGCTCGCCGCCTCGGTCGCCAACCTGCCCGCTGAGCGCTGCGCTGGCGCCGTTTCGTTCGGTCCGCTCCCACCGCTCGTGCACGGGACTGCGATGTGGCTCAGCTTGATGTGTCATAAAACAAAACTAAAGGCTTCGCTCCCGGCTGTTTCGCTGCTCGGCCCGACGTTACAGGTGTTCCGGGACATCCTCTCGCATTGATCGTTCTGCTCCTGAAATCATACTTTAACCCAACCATGATCCCACTTCTGATGACGTGGTAACGTTATTAGTTGATCGTCATCATCTTAATTATTATCCATTTGATCTCTAGGTGGGCGTCGTTGGGTATAAGGTTGGTTCATTAAAAATACAACGGTGGCACTATTCGTTATAATTACAAATAGACATTAACAACAACAAAGATTTACAGTTACAGTGTTACATTTACTTAAAGCACGGCTACATTACCACTGGGTGGCACACAAAGGAACGCGAGATGAATTTACGTGTTGACCGCGCACGACGACCGCCCGAAGAGAAGTGTAGTCTCTCCCCGGCCTCGTGGACGGGCGTAAAGCCATCTAGCACCAGCCAGGCGCTTACGTTCCCATAAAAAAGGGACAGACGTCCTCTCGACCGTCTTAATGGAATGTGTTGACATCTGCACCATTGAACTCCACTTAACCACGGCACCATGGCGTCAATATTCCTAGCCAAACGACTCAGGCACGACATATATATACTTAAAATAAATATATACTTAAAATAAATATAAACTAAAGTCCACATTGCGCACTGAAATAATTTTGAAGTATTTTATTATTAGAAATCCACTTTTTACAGTTGGTTTTTAAAAACATTTCATGATATCCTTCTGGTTTACGGCCAAACGAATCAAAATATTCTCCAAATCCGTAAATATCTACATATATAGCAACCCAATGTGATCCCGGTCTTGTATCAGGATCTAAATTTGAAATGAGATATACTGGCTTAGTAAAATACACAGGCATTTGATTCGCCGCAAACAAATTGAACTGAATATTTTTATCTATTTGTTTTAAATAATTTTCTATCTCTTTTGTATCCATATCTTTGTAATAGCATGACCTAACAAAGAATGACTTAAACATTACAAATCTCCACTTATATTTGTCTTAACTATTATAATCTAAACTGACTTCTCGATTTTTATTGACTTCGATTACATTATCAAACTCTGCATACACAATGCAATTAAGTGTTGTAGTTAGAGCTTTATCGAATCGAACTTCAAACCTTACACTACCCCGCTTTATAAGATTCCAATGAGAGTTTGAGTTAGCTGATAGATCTGGAGTTAAATCAAATGCATACAAGCAATAACCATGACTGTACTCTGCCTTGGAAATATCGTTTCCTTCGTTCAGGAAATGAATTCCCGTTCCCGAAAACAAGGTATGATATGCACTTATATACGTATTATCATGAAAAGATGGAACCAACGTTTTCGATGGTATAGATTGACCGTCGACATATAAACCAAATAAGTTGAGACCATAGTTACCAAAATTAAACGGATTCACATTAAGAGCACCATTAAATGCAGCATTACTAACGAACCCAACAATACATCTTTTAGGTATTTGTCCTAAAAATACATTGTCGAGCATTTTACCCTGGATTCCTAATGGGATTGTCAAAACCTTAACCTCGGCACGCGTAACTGGATATTTTGCAGTAGTGGTTGCTAATACTTTTTCATGAGCAATTAATACTGAAGGATTGATACGAACTTTACGCATAATGAGACTAGCACTTGAAATATGGACTTTGAATTTTTTATCTACAGATGAACACATTAAATTAAAAGTATCTTTTGAACGAACTAGTTTTAAGCGCATTTCAACACCATTGATTAAAAACTTATCTTGATTGAAAATATCAGCATGTATGTGACCTATCATTTCAATAGTGTGACTTTCCTTTGCCAGTTCTTCTTTTTGAACGTATCCTCGATTTGAAACATCACATGAATCCATGCTCGAAGCAGTGTCTTTGTACCAAAGTCCACAAGTAAGATGGCTTTCCTTAGCAGCTTTTCCATAATTGAGTAACCGTTTCAATGTATGCGCGATATCCATAGGTATTATTTGGAGGAGACACTAACTTTTGATTAAGATAAATATCACACTGACTAAAAAGAGAATGCAACCAATTATTAACTGGAGCGACATGAATTCCTGCTAAAAGTTTGCTCGAATCGCCATTCTGTATTTTAGCTTTTATATGAAGTAAGGTGTGGGACAAGTCAATGTAATCGTCTCCATAGCCCGGTACTAAAAACTCAATCGGTCCATCGTCAGTCAATGATATTATGGGATTGTAATGTATCCATTGACCACTCTCAATACTCGTTTGCGTAGATGGTAGAGCAAATAAATCCAACTCTGATTTTACGCATTCACAGGAATGATGATGTAAAACGCCATTTTTTAATTACGAGAAGTAATTTAAGAAAATATATCTTGAATATTTTGTCGTTTATTTCTTTTAGTACCGTTCCGTTTGGAAGGTTTTTTAGAAGTGATGATCTTCCTCTTTAGCTTTCTTATTTTATATCCGGATCCAGACATTATTGAATCTATTTTTTCATCAGCTTTCCTTTTCAAATTTGAAGTTGCCGTTTTCAAGCGTGATTTGACAGATTCACCCATTGGTTGAACATTTAACATATCAGATAGAAGGCCTACACCTGTATTTAAAGTTTCTTTGCCTACAAATCTCGCACCATTTTTTAAAAGGGGAAGAACCGATCTGAACAAATCCCCCAAAAAGCTCCCTATACCATGACCTCGCTGATGTGGTGCTCCTTTGTAAATAACCCCCATACAAGAACAAGCTTGATGGGTATAATAATGTAAATATGGACAAGACATGATTGATATTTTCACTTTACTTTTTTAAAATGTACCTTTATACACGTAGTTCCAAACTGGAATGGTACTCTTTGACCTGTACTTGTTCTTATATCTATTTCTATAACGTCAAATTCCCTACGCATAACAGGTACATAATGAGGGGACGAAAAGATATTTATTTTAGAAGCGCCATATACATATTTGGTGGGATCCAACGAAACAATTCTCAATAAACGTGTCATGACATCACCCACTAGACCCAAGTTTAGATTAGCGGGATATTTTCCGAAGTTATGTTTTATTAAATTAGTAAATGGTGCAAAACCTAACTGCACACTCAGTCTAGGGCTACATACCACAGATGTAACGTCGATTGCCCAACTACTCACTGTAACGAGTTTCGATAATGTATCATATCTAAGCTTGACTTTATTCTTTAACTTTTCATTAAAATCGATAACGAATTGATCCACACTGATATAGTTTGTTGGTGTCATGTATTCCAGATGCGTGAATAACTGCGATTTCTCGCCTTTAGACGTGACGTATATAATATTTTCATTTTCTTCCAGATTAAACATACTACATGGGTAATGAAATTCCACAATAGCGACTTCCCATTCGCCTTCTAATTTCATAGTCTTCGGTAACTTGGTAAAAAAATTTGCTGTAGTGTTTTCAGCAAAGTATGTCATGGAACTGTTACTTAGCAAAGTGAGATAAAAGCTGTCTTCTCTCATATTTTATCAAGTTCTGATACAGAGATCCAACTATTAAACTTGTTGGGATAACCTCTCCACTTAACAAGAACCTCTTTTCTGTTTCCTGAGTTACGAGAACGCAGTATTTTATCTATTTTATAATGAGTAGTGGGGTTATAAATTACTTTTTGTAATTCATTCTCGTAAAATGTTCCTATAATGGGCTCATGCTGAAGATCTTTGAGTGTATAGACTACTTTAGGCATTTTTTTTTTTATAGCTGTGATGATAAAAATTTCATCACTCCAATTAGTTTCATAGCCTTTTTGAAAAATATGCTTATGTCTAGTTATTCTTACGTGATCACCAACTTCAAACTTCTTTTTTTGTATAACATCCAATCTATATTTTTTTTTTTTATTCTCATATAAATTATTCCAAACGTTCATGATGTTACTAGAACTAACTTCAAATGGACACATCTTAATGCTTGAATGGAAACTATGGTTATAAGGATAAAGCAAATCATCCAAAATATCAATATAAGTGTATGTATTTTTATGTGTAAAATAACGCCACATTTTACTTTTTAGAGTTCGTTGAAATCTCTCGATAATACTAGCCTTAATATCTGGGTTATTTGTAGTATAGTAGTTTACATTCTTAGTTTTAAAATATCGTGCAACATCCTTTGATACGAACTCTGTTCCTTTATCCGATTGTATGTGTGTGGGGGTCGCGTTAGCTTCAGTAAATATACTTTCAAACGCTTCCTTTATACTTTCTGAATTTTTCTTTTTTAACGGTCTAGCGAAAGCGTATTTACTAAAAACATCAATAACACAAAGTATATATTTAAAACCATCATTATATTGAGAATAAGGCCGCATATCACTCAAATCAGCTTGCCATAGTTCATTAATTGGTGTGAGATGTTGATGTCCTTTCAGAGAAAGATTATTAATATACTCAAGAGTTTGTGGATTACCAATACAAGTGAGAGGAACCCTTATATCTTTAATAGTTTCTGTAAACTTTTTCCATCCATTAGGTTTCGGGCGCTTTAAAGGCCTAAGAGTATAATTCACGAGATCAACAATGTTGCTGTCGTCCACAACTTCATTGTCGATGAACACCAACCCCTCCTCGTTCCAACTAATTTTATCTTTATTATTGAGAATAGTGTCTAATAATAATTCACTTCTTCTCCGATACGTCTTTGGAATGAATTTATTTATGTAAATAGGTGTATACAATGTTTCATTTGATACATCTCGTGCGTCCTTATCATTTACGGAGTTTTCGTTAACTGGTGCATCCTCGTCTTTAATTGTCTTTTTATGAGGAGTCAAATCTTCTGAATATTTATGCTCACCTTCAACGGTCACGGGTAGTTTTATTGGTTTTCGATTTTCATTAGCAAAATGGAGATATTTTTGTAAGATTTGCATGTACAGTGACCATTTTTCGCGATCGTCCATTTTACTACTTAATATATTTTGCATTTCTTCTATCTAGATAAATTACTTTCAGGCGTTGTGTCTCTTGATTTAAGTCTATCAATAACATCTTGTTCAATGAGAATCATTTTCTTAGTATTTTCCATTTTTTTTAATTAAAATAATTGATCATAAAATTTTTTTTAATAATCCGCTCAACAAAGCTCCTAGAATGATAGGCAGAAATGCTCCTCCTTTTTGAATGATAATTCTTTTTCTTATTTTATTTTTACCTTTACCTATTAGTTTTCTGAGAATATTTTTATGTTTTCTTAATTTTGATTTCTCGTTTTCTTTTAAAACCACTTTACCATTTAGGGTGTTATAAATGCATTCGCAAATACAATTTATTTCTTCCTCGTTACAAGCTTTTAATAAAACTGTGCGGTATTTAGGTTTGACGATTGGTGTGTAACGATTTTAATAAATCCTTATGAGTTGTCACTCGTCCAGGCATTATATCCGACTGATAGCAATTTTTAAAATAACTTAATATTTATATAATATTAGTTGAAAGAAAACAGTTCAATTTAACAATAGACGATCGTTTAACTCTTTCTGTTGGGGTTTTATCTTTGAAAGTTTCTTGAACATATTTATAAACCAGATCTATCTCTTTTTTACTAAGCGATTTTAGCAATATTTTACGATATTTTGGTTTGAAAGTTTGTAATGCACACCTTAACGATTTTTCATCTAACGTTGTGCTATCTTCAACCATTATTTATCACTAACTATAATTGGTTGATGTATATTGTATTTAAGTCCCTTCTTTGGTACATAGACAACACATAGGTTTTTTATTGGATCGATTTTGGTTTTAAAGCGACAGAGATCATGTGTATTCTGCTTTAAGTCGATCATTAGATAACCATATGGTTCAATAGTAGCATCTTTATAAGCTTCTTCAACAAATTTACAATTATCTGGAAACACTTGACGTGCTAAGTAACGTATTTGTGTTCGATCTCGAGGATTTTTGAAGTAAATAATATAGCTTGTATTGAGAGATATATCTCGTTGTCCTCTACCTTGGTGAAACAAGTTCTGCGTAATATAAAACACACTTAAATTTCTGTGATGACTACCTTTAGTAAAAAATGTCAACAATACGACAATTTGACTCTCTCATAAGATCATCAATTATAACTAATCGTGGCTGTATGCCGTCGAACATACTCATATCTGGTAACCCTTGAACATAAGATACATTTTCTAGGTTGTAGAGTGGCTGCATTTCGTCATAGCACCATAAAATTTGTGCAAAACTTGTATTACATATATCATTACAATATTTTAGAAAATTAGTAACAAAGTTTGATTTACCACAACCACTCGGACCTGCCACTATTGCAGTAAATGGATGAAGAAAGTGATACATTTTTGGAATACGTGTGTTTTTGGAAGAGGTAGGAATCCAATTAAAAAAAACTCAACAAGTTCGTATTTTATATTATAATTACATATTTACATACTTAGGTACTATTGACGAAATAATAATAATAATACTTAGCAACTCTTAAACATAAAGTCATTTTAATAGTGTATGTTAGTTTATTCATCACTTTTATATGAATTTATTTTATAATGACCCCAAGCCAAAGTATCAGTACAGTTACTAATTAAAAATCGTTTAGTATCAGAATGCGATAAAGAAATTTTGTTAGCTTTTTGAGTAAAAATAACATGCTTTATTGATCTAAATCTGTACATTTCACATATTTGATTATTTTTCTTAAATAAAACGTTTTTGTAATTTCGCATATTAAACTTTTTTGTAGCGGACTTATTAACTCCCTTTGCTTTAGCTATAAATTTATTCTGTACGTTCATCGCATACATTTTTGACCTTAAACCGACAAATTCTGTGAAGATCTTACCATTATTTTCATCTTTGAAAAAACCAATCTTTTTTTGTTTATCTGAGGGAAACCAAAAAGATTATCAAAAGGATAGTCAGAGGTATCAAAGTATTTGTTCAAGTCCGGTTTAATATCTTCATAGAAATCATCAGTAAAAATCTGATATATGAAGCTGTCAGTGTCGGTATACATCATTTTACAGCGTGAACCGTATTTATTTTTCATATAATTATAGTGAAAATCGTACATGAGCGTTTTGGATATGTCTAATAAGTATTTTTGTTTTTTTAAGTTGAACGGCCACTAAGTTTTCTGAAAATATAGAAAGACTATGAAATTCAGGTCGTGCTACTAGATTTTGAGCACCTTGACATTTACCCCTATTTTCCCAATGAATACAAAGTTTGACATCCACACGTTTTTCTACATTTTCCATAGTCTTTCCAAATATTGAATTATTCATTAATTTATAAAAATATTTTTCAAAATCAGATGTTGCAGACATACGTAATTGTGTATTTAAATCTATATATTTTTGTAACCATGGACTTTGACGAAATTTTAAAATCCTATGAACTTTTTTTCAATTTCAATCCCATTTCTATGTACTGTATGAGGTTTCTGTAGTGAATAACGTATTTAGTTTTATCATATAAATTTGGAACTAATTTTGTTTCTCTGCTACCACCAATACATATATTTTCTGAACATAATGGAAAGTCTGAATGTGATTCATGCAAAGTTTGTGGATATTCTAAATCCACTTCAAGAATATAACCTATTTCAGAGTCAATTGGAACCTTAAAATTTGTGTCACAATTTACCCATTGAAATTCACCCGTAGGAAGATATTGAGACATAGCCCAGCCATACAAATTATTCGCATATTAGTAAGTAAGGTAAGATGTAGGACTTGTCTCACTAAAATTGAACATATATTTATTATTAGCATGAGCATAACGGTTACTGCATTGAGAAATACCACCACGTATACCAGACTTTATGAAAGCAATTTTGTCGAAATCTGTCAATAGATCTAATGTTATTTTTGTGTGATTCAACATTGCATCCCAACTTAGGCCAGGTGCAGTGTAATATTGTGCGGGATCTAAATCGTAAGTTTTGATACAAACGTTTCTAAAATTTTCAAAAATATCTGTTAGAAGTAACACGTCAGTTTTCAGGTATAAATCAGAATAATCAGCCATATTGTGACAATTAAAATGATGCCACACATCTTTAGCATGGTTATAATTTTCATTTGTAACATCGCTATTAGTTAGTATATTGTAAAACTGATCTTGTGTGGGAAGTGAAGTTAACTTTAATGACTCAAATGAGGTCATGTAATCATATGGATAAATGCCTTTGCGTTTTAAAAAATAAAAATCGTCAGGGTGCTGAAAATTTTTACGCAGCTCGATAAAATCCTCATCATTCAAATTATTTGATAAAGATTCCAAGCTGCATGATAATTATTTAAAAGAGTCAATAAATCTTAACTCAAAATTTTTATTCTCGATTTTTAATATCTTTGAGAAGGAAATGTAACGTTCTTTATTCTGTGGTATAACTTTAATGTCACCTTCAGCAAAATTCAATGCGCGCACTACGAAATGAGCATCATAATTACTAAGATTATGCAAAATAATCGGTATAAATCGAGGGGTTTCTAACTTTTTACAACAAGCTTTATGACTAACACCTGTAAAGATTCCAGTATATTTATCAAAATTGAAGCTATTATCTAATTTCAGAGATTCTTTGCATATGTAACAAGTAGTTGTCAAAGAAATTCTTCTCTTACCTTCATCTGTAAGCGGATCAACTTTGACATAATACTCTTTAGATATACATATATTTTAAATCTTCATTCAAAATTTCCATAAACACTTTTGCACAATCACTACCTGTATAAGTTATATATTTGGAGAGGCTATCGTTATACGCACATTTGATATAATATCCAAAACTATACACATCATGTTTTTGAAAATTACTGGTATACGATAGAGATGGATTATTATCACACCCTTGTATTGGCTTTAAAAATGCTTCAAAATCTGCGTATATGACAAAAGGTCCTCTTAGTTCACGTTCAAATTTGTTAAATGAAATTTTTGCCTTACTGATATCAGGCAAATCTGTTCTAACGTGATTACAATCAAATTGTCTGTGAGAAATCAGGAAATCATTTGTTTGAAAATAGAGCAAGCAGCCATCACAGATGTAGACTGCATGTTCATGTGAAGTTAATTGACGACTGACTAGTCTAGAAAGGTTTTTAATATAACAATAATGACCGTTAGAACCATTATCTAAATATAATAAATTTACATGAACTAATTTACGACATTTGGTAAAATGGAGAGGCCCAATTATCTTCGTAGATTTATTATTAGATTTTTCTATTCCAAAAACGTTAATACTAATATTATTTAAGCGTTCAAAATTTTATAATATCTTTTAGTCTTACTGGAAAAGCAATACCCTTGAAATTTAGCAAGTTTTGTTTAGATAAATATGAGGAAACTCTGTCTGCATTTCTATTCACAGGATATAAAGCGGATAGTACAGCCAATAGAAAACATTGTTTTTAACATTAACTACTGCTCGTTTACGTTTGATATCTATCGGTAGGTCTATGTATGAAGATCCTTTTAATGGGTTGAATTTGTTAATGTTTAGATCGACATATCTCATTTCTTTAAGACTCCAACCACTATCTTTCTTTTCAAAATTACTTATTTTGTTTGAAATTTCAGAACTTATATTTGAGTTAATATCATCAAATTCATCACCTAAACAGAACATGTAATTAAAAGTTTGAAAGTCAAAGGAGTTTTCTAAATTTTTCGTTGCCTGAACAAAATCCCCATTTAAAATAAAATTAACTTTAACTGTGGTATTTTCTTTCAAGACTTTTTCCAGTAATGTTTGAACAGTGCTTCGAATTGGACCAAGAAATGATTCAGGAGTTTTAAAGTCGGTATCAGTTGTAGGAGAGTTAGAGAATACTCTGTATGTTACTAATCTCTGACCGAACGCTTTTTCTATTAACTGAACATTATTTAAGTTCGGTATCAACGTGAAAACATTATTTTTATGCCTATTACTTTTAAGATGATTGGTAAAGTACCTTTTGTTAACAAATATGTCACAAGTTGGACATTTAATGCTATTTAAGTTTGCAGAACTTACAGATGGCTGTTTCTGGGTTCGGTTGTGAAGCTGTTGCCTTCCCAGGTGATGTAGACTTTTGTGCGTATAAACGCTTCCTTGAATATTGAGGATTTCCATGTTCTGTGGCATTTCTTTTGTCTGCTTCTCCAACTTGTCTCACTCCTGCTCCAAACTGATCCGTACTGGAATGAAGTAAACCAATAAATATATAAAATTCAAATAATATTCCATGTTACGTTTTAAGTTGATGGTAATAAATATCCAACTTACATAAACTATTTATTTTTCAGACTTTTGCATAAAATACAAAAAGCTTCCATCGGGAATACTCCATCAATTTCATCATATACATCACCAAATACAGAACACGTTTAAAAATGTCCACTACAAGGAGTAAAATAGGGTTTAATATCAGGATCCTGCAACATCCACCCTGGAAGCCTATCACTGATATACCACAAACGTATGAATTTATGCATCTTATCGATCAAAAACTGTTTCGTAAATGAACTAATATCATCACTGGTTAAGAATTCCATAGTAACTTTTATATATTCACTGCGTACTCGTGACTGAATAAAACGTTCTAGATGTCCGTATATTTATATACAAAATCAACCCCTCCATAAAAGTCAAGTTTAAACAAGATAGATCACTCACATCTCGGCATGGTCCTTTTCAATTTTTTACATAGGTGCAACAAGTTGTCTTCTAATTCAATTTCTTCACATATCGCGACCATTTCTTCGTCGTATACAGAGTTGTCAAGCTCAGCCATTGTGTTTCGTTGCGCTTAGTATGAACGCTTGTAGCGAATGACTGATCTCTTTATTTGTTTGCGAGGCGAGAGCGGCAGTGGGGGTTGTATTTTTTTTAAAGGTTTTTGTAAGTAAAGTTATGTTATGGGTTTGATTTGTGATGAGTTAGAGAAAGTTCTATTGTTTCTTACGGTCTCTATCAATGAAATATTTTTTACAGTCTTCCTTGCAGGCGATCTGCTTTGTAATGTTGTATATTATATCTCGTGTGTTCTGATAATGTTTATCAGTATTGGATTGTATGTAGTACTTTAATCGCAAGTCTGCATGTTTCCAATAGTCTACAGGCGAAACCTCTTTCAGATTCTTCATGTCATAAATTTCTATTTTCATGAGGTATGAAGCATTCGCTCCGTCATTATCATTGGATGAAATAAATGATACACCTCCATCACACGCTTGAGCCACACATGAAGACGGAATGGTTTTTTTCTTTTTCTTAGGCTTTTCAAAGAATATGTCGATATTGTTACCAGCTCTTTTCGTTGCGATTTTTTTATTTTTCAATACGCAAGAATTGCTTGCATTTTCGTCATCGCTTAAGTTAATAGGATAATAATAGTTTTTTACATTGAATTCATCGAGATTCGGTGAGATCTGAAAAAAAAAAATTAGAAATAAGTAAATATAATCACTAGTGTCATCAAAATTATTCATATACAGTAAGAACCTTTATTATTATTAAAATCTAATGCATTAATATTATTTTTATTGCGAATGAATCTATATATTTTTGTGACCGTTATAGGTTAGGTTAGGTTAGAAACATAAGATTTTAATTATAAAAAATATTAATCTTACTAGTAAGTAAGTATTAAATTATACTATATAAGTACGTAATCTTACCTCCATGATTAATAATTGCCTAGTTACTGCCTTCACTTGAACACTACGTCAGCCTGGATACTAGCCGCGTGGTATTAAAATATCTTGTGATATACATGATGCATGTGATCCTTTTATATCTGCTTTTTGAGATCGTGTCTGAACGTGTCGCCACAAAATACAACGTTTAGGTTGGATAAAAGAATATTATAAAAAAGGAGCGGATGTTCGATGCCCATTATTTCCATTGATTTATTAAGGTCTATTATAATAAATTATGATATACATGATGCCATGTGATCCTTTTACATCTGCTTTTTGCGAAATCATGTCTAAACTTGTCGCCACAGAATACAACGTTTAGGCTGGCTAAAAGTATATTATAAGAAAGAGGGCGGATGGTCGATGCCCATTATTTCCATTGATTTATTAGGGTCTATTATAATAAATTACTACGACCCTGTCTAATTTAAAATATTATTTTATGACACACTTTCTTTGAAACAGCAGCAAAAAGAGCGTTTCTTCGAAAAAATAAAACTTTTGAGTTATTTGTACGAGACTTTTTTTATTTATATTTTCATATTGAATTTATATCTGACACACATCCTATTAAATTATTATCAGTTTGATATCAAATTAATGATAAAAACAAAATTGAACGATTTATGTTATTTATTAAGAAAAATCTTAGATTGGAAACCTAATCAAGTTTGATAAAACCAAGCCAATGAGTCAGAATTGGTCATTAAATATCAGACATTCATACTGTAATTAGAATTCAGTTAATTTGATTAATTAATGTAGGAGAGGAAAGTCGTGGATCAAATGGAAAATCCAATTGGTCAAGGAGTCCGATAAGTTTGTGCCGGATGGAGCCAGGGAAAGGTGTTGGTGCGTGATTTCGGCTGATTATGTTGAAATGAAAACACTCGTATAGCTTTAACTCAATGTGCGTCTACAAAGCGTGGTGTGTGAAGACCGACTGACTAGATCGCTAGGGCATAGGGTCGCACCGCAAGCGTCTATCATAGACATTAACCCTTAAATGCATGATTATTGCTTTTTAAGCTAACTATTTATTTTTAGGTGTGGGATTAGCTTTATAACTAGGGAAAAATAATAAAAAAATATTTATTCATAAAAATACTATATTTTCGGTAAAAAATAGGTTGATGGAAATTTACATCTTTATGTAATCAGTAGTAACCTTACAGGTACAAATGTCCATTGGGTTATTTATATTTAGTTCTTGTGGTATTCATAAAAACAATTATTGTTTTTATTGAGGCAAAGATTGACATTACATTTTGAACAATGTATAGTAGAATAACCTTTACAGTGTGGGTATTTACACCGTAGGGATCCACCAACGAGAGGCCAATGACTTTGCCCATCTCTGCGAACATCTTTTGGGGGGCAATTGCTACAGCACTTCTTTTCTTCTTTGCTTGTATCTCGTTTTCTAGAACATTAGAACTTGGCCGACCTCCTTTATTTTCATAGGCTACTCCTATATTACATAGTGTGTAAGCCAGTTCACTTCTAAATGTACCTAAATTGGGGATATCTTTTTTAGGTACATTTTTGGCAGTTAAATTTTTTTTATGTATTATCCACGCATTTATTACTGCCAGATCTAAAAGGTGAAAGAAAATACGAATGAACCATTTTCTTGATTTGGGCCTTATTCTATACCTTCCAAGAAAACTATCCATAAGGTCAACTCCGCCCATGTGGGCATTATATTCACCTGTTATTTGTCATAACAGAATATATAGATTCGTAGCCATACTTTGGAGACCAGTATGATCTAGTACTGGGAAAATGCTGGACTGACATACATATAAACACTCCAAAAAATTTTCGCAAATCTGATATGTTGTATGCTGCAGATTTTTGAGGATTTTGTTGTGTCACATACAGGTTTGTTTCTTCCACTATGCTTTTTATAAAATCTTCAGTAAAAAAGTAACTGAAGCATGTGTATGGAGAATCCGAATGTAAAATCTCAGGTCCTATATCACAATTACCTTGAAAAGTGATTTTGGATTCATCAAACTTCATATTTGTTTTTTCCAGATCAATTTTCGTTTGTCTAGCAATCCTGGAAACATATGTCTAGTAGGAACCTTCATGCTTTGCACCTGGATGTTTATTTCTTCACTTTCTATTATGGGAGGGTCACTTTCAGGATTTTGTGGACTTTCTGTGTCCTCTTCATCACTTTGTAACATATCAAGTACTTGTTCTCTATTGTGGTTTTCAAGAACATTTTCTTCCTCTTGGTCAGACACCTCCAAATCATCATTCGACAGCCACCCATCTTCAAGTAATGCTAAATATTTTTCAATATCTTTGTCATTCATTGTGACAAATATCAGCACCTAAAACAGACTACAAAACAAAACTTTAGTCAAAATAGTTATTCACAGCTCCAATAGAATCTCAATAACCATGATTGCATGATAATGTAAATTTACATCAACACTATTTTGCGATTTATTCTAAATATTTTACTATGTATGAACGAAAATAATAATATAAATCATAATACTTACGTCTAATCCATCAAAAAAAAAAATACTTTATTTATAAACAGTAACTATTTTTTTCATCTAAACTATTCGAAATCACCATGCAATAATACACAAGACTACGCACTTTTTTGTAATGACATTTTACAACAGACACTCACAGCTAAACTTTTTTTTTTCTTTCAAAAACATTACTCATGTTCCATAGATATTGCCAAATACAAAAATTGTGATCTTAGGGCTTTGAGTAAACGAAAAAAATGAGCAAAATTACGGTTGAAGGAAAATTCCATCAGTATGCATTTAAGGGTTAATTTAACTAAAATTATGTATAATCTGCGCCTTGTATTCGCATGATCAAGTGATGTTTTATTATACCAACAGATGGCGTTACAAGATCAACGGTAAGTAAATAAGTAAGTATTTAAATCTATTTATCACATTATATTACATTAATTTATTTCTTTTTTATTTACAGGTGCCGTGTCAGCAACATTCTCCCCCCCAGTGTCGTGATCACGACACTCACTACCCAACAACAGTGCAACTCTAGCGGCTGGTCGTTTCAGGACACCTGACTTAGTCTTTAATTCTGTTTCAGCACCCCGCATATTGGTTTTATTATCAGATAGAATTTTATGCGGCCATCCACGACGTGATGCCATTCTACGAAGCGCCATTATCATTGAGTCAGCTGTAAGGGATGAAACCATTTCGATATGTATAGCACGGACTGTCATACAGGTAAATAGCACTCCATATCTTCGGGACCTCTGTCTTCCAATAGTAACTTCCATTGGTCCAAATAAATCTACTCCACAAATAGTGAAGGGCCTCTGGTGACGGCTTAATCTGTCTTCCGGCAGATCACCTAATCGCGGTGGTATCGGGCGCGCTCTTCTTATGCGACAAAACATACATTTCGCTGCGATACTTCGCACTGTTGGTCTCATATTAAGTATCCAATATTTTTGACGAAGCTCGTTAACTATCATTTCTGTGCTTCCATGTGCGGCTGATTTATGATAAAATTTAACGATTAACTTGCTCACAGGGTGTCGGCCGTCAAGTATAACGGGTTACTTCAGCTCAGGATCTACTTCCTTAGCGGCATTAATTCTTCCACCCACTCGCAGTAATCCGTTTTCGTCGATTACTGGTGTAAGCGCACGCAGTCGACTGTCTCGAGGTATACTTTTATTCTCTTGAAGCATTTTCAGTTCAACTTGAAATGACTGCTGCTGTGAAAATCTTATCAAAATGTGTTCAGCTTTTTTCAGCATCTCAACATTTAGTTCGGCAGGTTTTCTTTTACACTTCTATAAATTGTAAAATTCTAGCCGTGCTTCTTTTAAGTCGGAGCCACGACGAAAATCTCATCGGGTCAGGTACAGGTAAGAAATCATTTTTATTAATTAAAATTATGTTAATCATTTCTAAATTTTCCTCATTAATTTTCATTTTTTCCTTTTCAGGTTCAGGAGTCCAGGTGGCGGAGTCTTCGTGCAGAAAATTAGGTCCACGAAACCATTCACACGTCGCGTGAAGATTATATTCACTGCATTTGGTCGCTAAGTCGGCGATATTATTGTGCGTTGAAATATAATGCCACTCTGTCTTAGAACTTAATTCGTCAATTTCACCCAATCTATTTGCAATAAAAACTGAATATTTTCTTGTTTCATTTCTAATCCAATGTAAAACAGTTGTGGAATCTGTCCAGAAGTAAGTTGCAGTGGATTTTATGCGATGTTCCCGTTTAATTACGTTAGCTAAACGACAAGATAACAACGCGGCCTGAAGTTCGAGCCGCGGCATGGAAACCGGTTTTATAGGAGCCGCTCTGCACTTGCTTGCAATGAACGATACTGTAACTCGGCCGTCGCGATATGTATTCCTAAAGTAAGCGACGGCTGCGTACTGTTAGGCTGTCCGGTTCAGTTTAATTATAAAAAAACTATTTACCTTTAAGCAAAAATGTACAAGTTATATCTATCTTAAATTACTTACACGCTAGGACTATACAGATCATGCCCACGTGGAATGGTCCCAAGAATGCTGGCAGCGTTTCCGCGCTGAATCGCTAAGCTGATTCTTTGTGCGAAAAAGGAGCCAGCCCTCTTGTCACCTGAAGAGGCAATCAACCGAGGTGTTAAAACGGATAAAAAATTTTTTGCACTTTGACTCCATGGCCCTAGGGTCTCGACTGCAAACGGCACAAATATATAACTCATGCACTATGTTAATGTTAGGGGCAATTTTGTTAAATAATTTTGTGGCCGCTAAAACACTTTCCGGCGTCAGCTTATCAGTAAAAAAAACTTCACATTTCGCAAAAATTTAGTTCCAAACCAATTTTTCCAAATTCTTGCTTAACATGCTTAAGATCTTTTGAAACATCGTCCACGTTACCTCCAAAGGTTCCATCATCTAAGTACCATATCTTAAATTTAGATTTTAAATTTAAAATATGTTTGTGAATCCCTAGACTGAACAGGGCTGGACCTAAAGGATCCCCCTGCTGAACGCCTACATTAGACTTAAAAGTATTCTCACCAAAGAATAATTTAGAAGGAAAATTATAGCATTGCCAAACATATGAATAAATTTCGGGTAATTGTGTTGATACTTCGTTAAGCAGAGTTGCCCTATCCAATGAATTAAAAGCATTCTTTACATCGACTTTCAGCAGTACTTCTGCCTCGCCTGATGTTAGGAAAGTTCGGGCAGAATGTACTGCTGCCTCACAGCCTCCCTTACTTCCAAAGCCAACTTGAATAGGTTGAAACTTTTCCTTTAGGGTAGCAACTATGTGCTTACATGCTAATTTAGATGCCAAACGGCGAAAAGTACAACCAACAGCGATCGGGCGTATGCCACCATCTTTTTTATTAAATGCGCATAGTCTAGCTCCGTAAAGGAAAGGTAGAAAGGATGAATTTACTTTGCCAGATAACATTAAGTTACAAAGTCTAGTAATGTCACTCAAAAGAGATCTGCCGGCGTCTCCAGCTGAAACGCTCACAAGATCTTTGAGATGTTGTGGCGTTATCCCGTCCATGCCGCCAGCAGATCCACTAGTGAATGACATTATAGCTGCATAAGTATCCTCATCCTTTACTTGCAAAATATCTGTAATATTGACTGCTGGATTTGGAAATAATGAATCTGAAATTGGTAAAGGATGCTTCTCACGTAAGGCTTCTAGCGTTATATCATTAAATGGAGCAAGAGTATCGTTAGAGAATAAAATGCGGGTTGCATTTTTAAGGTCCCCATCCATTACTTTATTCTCGACAATTATTTTAAAATTTAAACTTTGAACCCGAAAATTTGAATTTAAAGAGTGAAAATCGGATTGGTCTAAACAATTCTGTTTTAATTTGGTACTTAATGACCCGGCTTTAGATTTATCGACATGAAAATGCTTATAAGCAAACAAAAATAGATTTTGCCATGATGAAACCGAATTAGATAAAGTATTTTGGATGGCGTGAGATAGTGACCTCGCTAATAATATTCTTGCTCCTCTAGGAATGCGCTTAATAATTGGAACGTTTTGGCTATATCTAGACAGCAAATTTTCAAATGGAACCTGGTTATTGTCTAGTAAGTGTGTGTCAACATCACTTACATTAGTACCAGTAATAGGTCGCGTTAAGGAAAGGCTATGACATCGTGCAATGTGAATGTTTAGACCCCTACGTCCCTTAAAAAGCCTTGCCCCATTGCACTGAGGACACTCAAGGTAATCAGATTGGGAAACATTACTGTTCATACTTCCAAACACGTTTAAATTATATAATAACACTTATCACTACACATAAAGTCTTTAGAACGAAGCCCCGGCTGCGGCTAGGCTGTTGTTCGCCCGGCTGCTGTCTGTGGCCCGAGGACCGTGACAGCCGCGACGCCGGAGCAACGCCTCACGATCTGAAACAAAAATATCTTGTTACTATCGCATATCCAAAAAACCAATAGTACCAGCTGCTGCTTTTATAAATGCCAATTTGATGCCAATTTTATAGCAAAATACCGAGCCAAATAAATTAAATAGAAAAATTTTGAAGCGAGCAAAATTTTGTCATTGACATCCGATTGACATTTTTAAACTTTTTCGTTCGTGACCACGGTGGATGCAACTCTGCCGAAACGTTGAATCGCGAAAGTTTAAAATCTTCTATTGCAAACCGCTACGGGCAGGACAGTTCGTGACCACGGTGGATGCAACTCTGCCAAAACGTTGAACCTTATACAAAGGTAACGGGATTATCGCGATGTGACCCGGTTGTTTATATTTTAATTAGTATGAATCGCGAAAGTTTAAAATCTTCTATTGCAAACCGCTACGGGCAGGACAGTTCGTGACCACGGTGGATGCAACTCTGCCGAAACGTTGAACCTTATACAAAGGTAACGGGATTATCGCGATGTGACCCGGTTGTTTATATTTTAATCAGCAATATATGCCTATGATTTAGGGTTGTAACATCTCCCCCCTTTTAAACGAAACATCCACGGATAGAAAGGATGTGAAGTTAATCCAAGTAACAGAAATAGAAAATTATAAAAAATGAGAATGAATAATTGATTGCTTATACTAATTAAAGTATTCTATTCTAAAGGATATAGCACAATATTATACAGAAAGAATATAGCACAAATTAAATCTTAGATCTTAAAAATTAAAGATTTGGTAAATTACAAAAATAAAAAATACAAGGACATAGTAGCTTAGTTTATTAAAATAGGTTTTATAATACTAGTAAAAAATTAAAGAAATTGAATACTAAAACTAGTTAATATTAATTAGAATATTTTTAATCTAAGCGATACATTGAAATGAGACGGTGAGTATGGGTATACGCGATTTAGTAAATTACTTAAGATATTTAATTAGGATTTAGTAATTACAGAAGAAAAGTTACAGTATAAAAATAGGGTTTCTAAAAGAAGGATTTTAATGTTATTTATAATAGTTCAAGATTCCTTCTTGGAACACTAATATTAGAGTCAGTACTCTCCGTATCATATTCATTGTTGATAATTTCAGTGGTTCTTACAGTACCACGAGTATTAGTTTTACTTCTAGTCAAACAAGAGTTGATGATTTTTATACAGCAAGATGTATTGGTATTCTTTTTTCTATTACAACAAAAGCATTAATAACATTTATATAACAAATAGAAGGATACTGTTATAGATAATATAGTAGTTATAATGCCAAAATAGTGACCGTACCGAATATGATATGGCTGATCTTCTATTTTTGTTAGTTCTTCATTGGCTTGATTCAGCCTATGGGAGACATATTGCAGTGAATCTAAATTTATATGTGACAGTTTAATAGGGGTTAAATATGGCAAAGTGTTATTTATTTTAGCTTTAGAGCAACAATCATCTTCGATTATATTGAAATTAGGCTGTTGAATATAAACATTAGTCTCAAACTCTTGAGAAGGAATAAATTGTAATAATCTATGGTAGGCTTTACAGTATTTAGGCAATTTTAAAATCCCTGTACCAATTATATCAGTATCTTCAATAGTATTATGACAGTTTAACGATAACCTAGTTAAATCCGATTGAACATAAATCCATCTGTTGTTATTAAGTTTTTGCCAAATGTCTATTTCACCTTTTATTATCTTATGTTCTGTTAATAAGACCACTTCACAAATAGGGTTACCGACACTGGATTGTATATTTTCTAGTTTACACAAATAGTAGTTGTTATTTAGCACTTTGCACTCGCTTAAGTCTTGTAACGCGGAATACATTAACTTATTTTGTGTAATAGCCAAAAATTTTACGGATGGATTAATGAGGACGAAAATATCAGGATTATGTATATCAAGTGAAGTTGGTAGAGAATATATATGATATAAATTATATTCTGTGAATGAATTAACTAACGGTATTCTGATAGCGAATATTATTTTTTCGTCGATGATAAATGACGATATTTCTGCGGTGTCTATGATACTGTGAATATTATTAAGGGTTAAAGTTAGAGGCAAGCTTAAAATGACATCATTACTTTTAGAATTTAATTCTTTATAAAGTTGCATTGGACTTAGCACAGAAGGGTGAACAATATTTTGTTTCCCAAATAAAATAGAATCGATGAGATCTTTCAGATTGAAATTAAGAATCATTAAAGAACTTTCTAGAGCACTAAAAGTCATAGATAAATGAGAAATTATTTCTAATTTATTGGAATTTTCTGAAACAGTGTCTAAAATTTTGCCGAGATTTTGGATGTTATTATTTAATATATTTTCATTTTCATTAAGTTTTGAAATAGTATTATTGAATGATGAAATAGTAGAAGTCATT
Source organism: Morpho achilles (assembly GCA_947086495.1). Classification (NCBI taxonomy): domain Eukaryota; kingdom Metazoa; phylum Arthropoda; class Insecta; order Lepidoptera; family Nymphalidae; genus Morpho; species Morpho achilles. Next base: position 14,463,986 of record CAMTZB010000005.1, read on the forward strand.
AAATGTATATTTTCCTTCATGATGGAAGCTAAATGTCTTTGATCATCTTGGACTGAATTAATTGCATTAGTAAAAGCTAAAGCGTCGTCTTCATCAAGTGAGCCGAAGAGTTGTTTTAATATTGGCCCACCAATACCAAGCCAAGCAGATCTCTTAACTTTTGAATTATTATTTGTGTTTGTTAAATGTGATAGAGACATGAAGTTATTTTGGACATTGATGAAAAGGGTTTCTAAAGGACTAAGAACATTCCAACAATCTGTTTTAACTTTAGTGGATTGATGTGTATTACAGATGATTTTACATTTTTCAAGAACTCGTTGCAAGGTATCAATATGTGGTTTTATGTATGAAAGATTAGAGTATGTGACTATTTTCCAATGATTATTATAAAATTTTAATACACCTATCGGATCATAATAGAGTCCTGGGCTATCGACTATTGGTGTTGTCAGTTTTAATCCTGCGAGGGCTCCTGGCATGATGGTCCTGGAAGAGAATTATCATGAGCGAGTTTGATTTGATCAAAATGGTATCTTAAATGTTTACGATTTACCAGAAGTGTAACATTATTATTGTCGTGAACCTTAATAACTTTGTATGGACCTTTCCAAATACTAGAAAGAGCTTTGCGTAATCTATGATGTTCTTTTAAATAGACCATATCTCCGACATTGTAAGAAATGTTCCTGGTATTTTTATCATAATACCTTTTTGAATTTTCTTTATTTTGAAGGATATTATCTCTGGCTGTATTTCGAGTATTAATTAATTTTTGTTTTAGTGTTTTTATATAATCAGGGTATGTGACTGTGGGATTTGTATCATAAATTGAGCTTGGTAGATATGGTTTGCAACCAAATAATAATTCATGAGGTGAAAAATTCGTGGAAGAATGAACAGATGAATTATATGAGACAAGAGCAGTGGGAAGGTATTTGTGCCAATCATCTTGATTGTTATTAACATAAGACTTTAAATATTCTTTCAGAGTGCCATGACTTCGTTCAAGGGCACCATTCGTTTGAGGATGATATGGAGTAGAAAAAAGATGTTTGATTTTGAATAGTGCTGTTATTTGTTTATATACTTCAGCTATAAAATGAACGCCTTGATCGGAAAGGATAGTTTTAGGGATTCCAAAATGGCTGATGAATTTGATTAAGGAATCGGCTGTTTGTTCAGCCGTTGATTTAGTTATAGGATAGGCCATAGAGTATTTTGTTAAGTCGTCTTGAAAAGTGACTATATATTTAAAGTTTTCAGGACCGGATTCTGGTAAAGGACCCACTATATCAGTGAATACTCTTTGGAGTGGTTCATGAGACGTAGAAGTTATTTCCATGGGAGCTTTGTTTCGTGCTCGTAGGGCTTTATTTTGTTGACACTGAGGACACCGTTTTATATAGGCTTCGATATCATTTTTCATACCTTTCCAATAATAAGAATCTTTCATTTTATTATATAGACGTGTGGAACCGCTATGTCCACCGATAGGGCTATTGTGATTATCCCTGAGAATAATTGGAATTTCATTAGGCCTTGGGTAAATAATTTTATTATGGTAAATATTTATTTTGATTTGTGTGTTGTGGAAAATAAAACAGATCATTTCATATATAAGAGTAAAATGAAGCTTATCAAACGGGTTAGAAAAGTCAGACATGGAAATTTCATTTACATCAGGGTGAAATATAATTAATTCGTTACGAAGAGTGTTAAGAACTTTGAATACATCCTTATAAGTACATGAATCATAGTGATGAACTTTTGTAAACATGTGAAAACACAATTTGTTATTGAATTCGGTGGTTTTTATGGAATATAATTCTTTCTCAGAACTTATAAAAGTTTCTTTTTCTTCCAAAGCATCAAGAATGTCTTCACAATAAGGGTTGGATGGATCTAGATCAATTGATGTTGAGTAAGCAATTTTGGAACATGGGGTTTTTAAAAGGCTTTGGTTGAATTCTTGAATTTTGGTTGTAAAGACCACAGGGTTTGATCGAGATTGCATAAAATTCTCGTATGTTACGTTGTCTCTAAAGTCTATGTCGTTTATACTATTTATAGGAGGACGTGATAAAGCATCAGCGTTAAGGTTTGTTTTACCAGATTTGTGTATAATTTGATACTCATATTCTTCTAATTTGAGTCTCCATCGAACTAGTTTGCTACTAGGGTCTTTGCACTTCATTAACCATACAAGAGGACGATGATCTGTGACTATTTTAAATTGTCTTCCATAAAGATATGGTCGGAAGGTTTTAACGCCGAATAAAATTGCCAAAAGCTCCTTTTCTGTCGTATTGTAATTACCTTCTGTTTTGTTTAGAGTTCGAGAGGCATAAGCGATGGGTAAATCTTCGCCTATTTTACCTTGAGAAAGTATTGCACCTAGTGCGAAGTTAGAAGCATCTGTTGTTAAGATGAATTCTTTGGAAAAGTCAGGGTATTGGAGAATAGGAGCAGTGGTAAGTAAAGTTTTCAAATTGTTAAATGCGTTTTCTTGTTCATGGGACCAAATGAAGGGAGTGTCTTTACGAAGTAATGATGTGAGCGGTTTAGTGATTTTTGAAAAGTCTTTAAGGAATTTCCGGTAATAACCTATTAGACCAAGAAAGGATTTTATATCTTTCGGAGTTTTTGGTGCTGGATAGTTAGTCACAGCTTTGACCTTTTCGGGATTTGGGGATACGCCTTTGTCTGAAATAATATGACCAAGGTAAGCAACTTCTTTTCTTAAGAACTCACACTTGTCTGGTTGTAGTTTTAAGTTATGCTGTCTCAGGGCATCAAAAATTAATTTCAGTTTATTTATGTGTGATTGAAGATCATGTGAGTAGATGATGACATCATCGAGATATATGAAGCAGTGTAAACCTTGAAGGCCAGAAAGAACTGTATTCATAAGACGTTGAAATGTTGCAGGAGCGTTTTTTAAACCAAATGGCATTCTCACGTATTCGAAGTGGCCATTGGGAACTGAAAAAGCTGTTTTGGGAGAGTCTTCGTTATTCATTGGGATTTGGTGGAATCCTGAAGCAAGATCCAGCGTGGTGAAATATTTGCTATGACCCAATTGATCTAAAATATCTGTAATGTTGGGAATAGGATATGCATCTCCAATAGTTACGTCATTGAGCTTTCTATAATCTACGACAATTCGCCATTTCTTTTGTCCAGAAGCATCTTGCTTCTTTGGGACTACCCAAATGGGAGAGGACCAGGGAGAGTTTGATGGTTTGATTATTTTTTGTTGCAGCATTTTCTGAATTTGATTATTTACTTCCTCCTTATGACATTCAGGATACCTATAAGTTTTTGCGTGAATTGGTTGGGAATTAGTAGTTTCGATTCTATGTTCTAGGGTTCGAGTGCAAGTTAGAGTGTCTCCCTCTAAATGAAATAAGTCAGAGTATTCAGAGCATAAATCAACTAATGCTGAGGATTCTTCAACATTAAGGTGTGAAGTTCTTATTTGTTGTTTTACTTCATGCCACCTGTTATTTGATGTTCCCTGATTTCTTGGATACTTTATTGTGTTAATTTGTTGGGGAAAATCGTCTTATATATCACATGGATTTAACTCTAAACAAAGGGATTCTAAAGTGACATTTTCGTCATTAGTATTTAGTACTGAGACTGTCATGTAATTATTATTTTTAAGTGTAACAAGGCAGCTCGATAGGAAGACGCCCTTCTGAATTTCAGACTTGTTGATGTACCCTGTAATTATTTCGGGATTTGAAACATTGCATTCTATGACCATCTCGGACCGGGCTGGAATAGTATATTTCGGTTTAGTAAAGTTAATTTGTATTAAGTTACCATTAATGTCTAGGATATTATTTTTGTAATCGATGTTGGAGTTATAGGATATGAGGAAGTCGCTACCGATTATACCATCAAATTCTATATTAATATTATACGCAATTAGATGAAATTTGCCTAGGACGGATTTGTTGTCTTGGAATAAAAAGTCTAATTGAAAATGTCCAAGACTTTTAATACAGTCTGCATTGTTATCGATTCCTTTAAACTGGACAATTTCAGGAGTTAGTTTTGGTTGTAATTGTAATGATGATTGTTTTATTAATGATATACTTGCGACTGAATCGATCAGAAGAACTAGCAGTTTATTTGAATATTTAGATTTCACATATATGTGAGGTAAATGTATTTTATTGTTATAATTTATTTCAAAGATCTCGGAATATGGCTCACCGTTATGACATTTAACTGATCCTTCATAATTATTGGTTTTGTTATTCATAATGGGCTTAATGGTATTAGCATCATGGGATTTAGTAGATTTAGTAGATTTGGGAGACTTAGTAGATTTAGTAGTTTTAGTAGATTTTGTAGATTTAGTATTTTCGGTAGATTTAATAGATATTGGAACAATGGATTGGCAGGAATTTGTAGTAATATTTTCACGGACATGAGTTTGGGGCTGGATACTCTGTTCGTAGTCCTGTGGTAAGGATGCAGAGAATATAGAAGAGTTTTTTATACGGTCATAAGTTTGGGGCTGGTTACCCGGTTTGTTGTACCGTGACTTGGATACAGTGGATTTAGGAGTTTCGTGTACACGGTTATAAATTTGGGGCTGGTTACCCTGTTTGTGAACTCGTGACGCGGATACAGTGGATTTGGAAGTTTTTTATACACGGTCATAAATTTGGGGCTGGTTACCCTGTTTGGTGACTCGTGAGACGGATACAGCGGATTCGGACTCACTCGTAAAATTTAGTCTATACAAAATAAATTAATATAAATTGAATAACACTCACAGAATAAGTACAAAGTAGGGCAATGACATGGAACTCGGCGTCGGGTTACCGGCGATGGAATTTGCAGCGTAGTGATTTTACAATTGGCTCGGCGCGAAGAAGATATGTTTGTCACGGAGTACCGCTGGAACCTCGTGTATAAGGCAGCAAAAGAACTTGATGACACGACGTCTGTGATGTCTTGGGTTGGCGGCGGCCTCACGTCAGTAGAACGGTGGAGAGGCAGCAGGTGGCCAGCTTTTCCAAGACAACTGGCAGCTCGGGTTCTCAACCAGTGTAAAGTGGAGAAGGTCGTCGTCAGGAGTAGGCGACCAAGGGATTAACTTATCCCCTTTTCTTCTGACACCAGAATGTTAGGCTGTCCGGTTCAGTTTAATTCAAAAAAAACTATTTACCTTTAAGCACTTTAATTCAAAATTAAATCAATTTATAAGTTTCCACTAATTATTACACTGGATACACCCTTGTAAGTTACTCGGACTAAGTTCAACACGCGCGGAACCCCGGAGAAGGGTTGGTCGAGCCGGAGTATTGTTCCCTAGTCTATTGCTGAAGCCAGCCGGCAGGCCTAAACCGGGTCCGTAGCTGGGCAGCAAGTCGACTAGTTCACAAGAACTGAACGAATTTGGGAAAATGTATGGGTTTTATAGGCCTATATTGCTGATCGGCAATTTGTAATTGACGTCAATTCGAAAATGGTAATTCAGCAATATATGCCTATGATTTAGGGTTGTAACAGTACGCGCTCGGGGACGCGTCACAAATTAAATGCAATTCTGGTGCTATCTCGCTCGCGCATAACGCGTTAGCGCCTTTACGTTCGGTGCGGTGAAAGTACCACCGGGGTATCTTCAAACTGTTTATTTCGTGCAGTTGCACTATCCACGCGCGAAACAAAAGATACAAATCATCACTTAGCGTTTCATCCCATTTCATATTTTTCCTCCACTTTTCTCGTAATAATATTTTTCCTTTTACTGTAAATGGGCTAAGAAATCCATGAATATCCAATATTGACATAATTATTCTTAACATTTCACGTTTGGTAGGCCTTCTAGTAAAATTTAAAATATCGCGCGGGATTTTCTTTAGTGATAGATCTATTGATAACACGTCAGTTGCCGGGAACCAAAGTAGACCAAGTGTTCGTTCCGGTTGATTATTTATATTGAACTGTACAATCTTGTTACTTAAAATCTCTTGTGGCATGTTATCTAAAACTTCAGATATATTACTTATCCAATTTCTCATTTCAAAACCTTGTCGGTGAATATAAGAAATTTCTTGAACCATTTTCCTAGCGAAGGTGACATCATTCACGGAATCTATATAATCGTCCATGTAATGTGATTTTAATACCGCATTCACTGCGTCAGGCATCGAATCTTGAAATCTCTGAGCGTTTTTGTTTTTAACATATTGAGCTATGAAAGGCGAGCAATTTGCTCCGAAAATCAATGACGTCATAGCATACTTTTTCACCTGTTTTGATGTATCGCTTCTCCATAAAAACTGCAGAGCCTTTTGATCCTCTTCCTTTATCTTTATGCAACGAAACATATCTTTTATATCTCCCATCAAGGCTACTGAGCCCTCCCGAAATCTAAACATTATTCCCAACAGAGATTCCAGCAGGTCGGGTCCTTGAAGCAAGAAGTCATTAAGGGATTTACCTTCAGACGTTGCTGCGGCATCGAAAACAATTCGAAGTTTCTTTTTATTAGGGTTTTCGACACCAAAGTGCGGCAAGTACCAGGTTCGATTTCCAGGTTCCGGGTCGTTCATCTCCCGTGCGTAATTATTTTTAAACAAGTGATTTATACGGTCACGATAACGCTTACCGTATTCCAAATTAGAATTCATTTTACGTTCGACCAATTTTAATCTTCTGTACGCGTTGTAAAAGGAATCTGGCAGAGGGTTACAAGACTTCCAGGGTAAACCTACCTCCCAATGTTGACCGATTAATCTAGAAGTTTTTTCCAGGATAGCACCTGCTCGCTTGTCGTCAGGATTCTCTCGAGGCCTCTTGTGAACACCTAAAGACTCAAAGGTAAATGATTGACGTACCAGTTCGAATAGTTCCGTCTCAGAATACTCCTGCTTATCGATGGCGGCAGAAGTAGCAGTAGCGTACGGAACACCTGCACTCGTTGATATAGTCAGCGCGAGGTCAGACCTAGGGACACAGGAATGTGCTGACACTACACCATGAACACACCACCCATGCGGTGTCAAAGTTGCTGCAGGCTGGTTTTTACGACCTGTTAAAGTTTTTATAGGCATAATTAAATTATAGTTATCCTGACCAATTAACCTCAGGCTTCATCAGTACAACATGGTATGAAATTACTTATTTCATTTAAATAACAATATTTCTCAGTATCAAAAGTAGCTAGTTTTTGCAAAGGTAAGTCTAATTCAGATATTTTTCTAGCACTAAACTTATATTTAGCATTTTCTTTATTACTAATTTTACAGGTTATTATTTCACAGTTACAATTAAGCTCAGAATTAAATGCCCCGCGCAAGCTCATCGTGGTCTGTTGACCTCTAATACCTACTTTATTTGCAATAGACGACGATATGAGGGAGACGGTCGCGCCGTCATCAAGTAACGCATAAGTACTTACACTACCTAAAGGTCCATAAATGTCTATAGGTACTACTTTGAGCAAAACACATAGGGAGTTGTTTGTCATAGCGACGGTTTCGGTTTGTGGGGGACTTAGACGCGATAACACTTCACTGGCATTTTTTACCGCACTTTCACTTTTCACATCACTCACGGTTTGAGGGGCTCTCACGTTCCAGTGCAGCAGGCGGTGATGGGCCTGCCCGCAGTCGTCGACGTCACACCTCTCCGCTGGACATGTCTCCTTGTCGTGCCGTGCCACTAGGCATTTAAAACACAACCGTTTCTCGCGTACGAACCTCCATCTGTCCCGACGTAGTGCTCGCTTAAACCGCTTGCAATCCGGCAGAGTGTGTTCACGCCCCCGGCAAAATATGCACTTGGGGTTATTGCCCGCATCGTTTAGTAGGATGGACTGTACGGCCATTTTACGTTCTTCGGGTTTTCGCTTACACTCTGCTTGACTGTGAATGTGGCTTAAGCCAGCCTCAGCTGTTTTTGTAGCTTCTTCCTACAAAAAATCTGTTAACAACTCTAATTTCGCTTTGTGCGATATGCTATGTAGATGCAAATAATCTGCCCACTTTGTAATCAAGCTGCTGGGGCACTTGGACACTACAGCTGTCATTAGCTCCGGGCTTCTTAAGTAGTCTGTTTGATTAATAGCTTTTGCAGCAGTAACATAGTTTTTTATTTTAATCGCGAAGTTAATTATTTCATTATAATAATTCGGCGGTAATGGCTGTAATTTTTTAATCTCTTTTGTTATTCTATAAATAATATTCTCGGGCCTGCCATACCGTAATTCTAACACTTCAATTATTTCTGAAGGCGATGTATTGCCTATTAATAATGACGATACAGTTTCTTTCGCTTCCGCTCGCAAGCTTTTACTTAATCTCCAGAGATTTTCGTTATCTGTGTAGTTACACAGTCTTTTGGACTCGTAATAAGCCTGTTTATACTGGAGCCACTCTAAGGCATCTCCAAAATATAAAGGTAAGTCCTTCGAAGTGGATAATCTCGTAAGTAATGAGTTGTTTACCTCGCCGCGCGCTGCGATAATAAAGCGCTCGTCAACTCGTGCATCGTGCCGGCCGGCGGCGCGCTGACTGGTGCCGGGGCCGCGTGCGGCTGCCGGGTCACGTTGCACCGCTCGTTATGGCTGTGCTCGAGCCATTCTTGTACCCGGTCTTCTGCCGCTCCTTCTGAGTGAGCAGAAGAGTTGTTCTGGGTTCCGCTTCGTAATTCTCTCTTAGAACAATATTTCTCTTCCAGGTCTTTTAGGATTTTATTATGGTACTCCGCATTAGCTCGTGCAGCTTCGATTTCTTGCTGCTTTATTCGTCTTTCTGACGACGTGTGTGACCTTGATCTTGAACTAGGTCCTGGACTAGCATCGGTCTTGGGACGCAGTGGCAGCTGAATTTGAGGTTTAGACGTTTCAACGAGATCGGATTTTATATCCCGAAACTCACCTACTCGTATTACGTTTCCCACACGATCCTTCTTCAAAGTGTCACGTGATCTTAACACGTGTCGCGGCGGCGTGGTGAACATAATTCGAACACAAAAATCACACGTTCTTCCCCCTACTTGGTCCGGCTCGAAGACCAGAATGTGCCGGATGGAGCCAGGGAAAGGTGTTGGTGCGTGATTTCGGCTGATTATGTTGAAATGAAAACACTCGTATAGCTTAAACTCAATGTGCGTCTACAAAGCGTGGTGTGTGAAGACCGACTGACTAGATCGCTAGGGCATAGGGTCGCACCGCAAGCGTCTATCATAGACATTAATTTAACTAAAATTATTTATAATTTGCGCCTTGTATTCGCATGATCAAGTGATGTTTTATTATACCAACAGATGGCGTTACAAGATCAACGGTAAGTAAATAAGTAAGTATTTAAATCTATTTATCACATTATATTACATAAATTTATTTCTTTTTTATTTACAGGTGCCGTGTCAGCAACAATGTTAATCTAATAAAATACGAGAAAAACGATTCGTTAGAACCGGCTATTCCCTACTACTGTTATGGGATATGAGAAATTCGCTAACGATTATACCATCAAATTCTATATTAATATTATCCGCAATTAGATGCAATTTGCCTAAGACGGATTTATTGTCTTGGAATAAAAAGTCAAATTGAAAATGTCCAAGATTTTGTTCCAGTCTGCATTGTTATTGATTCATTTAAACTGGACAATTTAAGGAGTTAGTTATGGTTGTAATTGTAACGATGATTGTTTTATTAAAGATATACTTGCGCCTGAATCGATCAGAAGAACTAGCAATTAATTTGAATTTTTAAATTTCACATATATGTGAGGTAAGTATATTTTATTGTTATAATTTATTTCAAAGATCTCGGAATATGGCTCAGCTCATTAGATTTGTAAAGTAAGTATTTTTCGTTGAGTCATTAGGATTGGTAGAATTTGTAGTAATACTTTTACGGACATGAGTTACGGGCTAGATACCCAGGTCGTGGTCCTGTGGTAAGGATGCAGAGGATATAGAAGAGTTGTTTACACGGTTATAAGTTTTGGGCTAGTTACCCGGTTTGTTGCCACTTCATGTCACCTGTTATTTGATGTTCCCTGATTTCTTGGATAATTTGTTGAGTTAATTTGTTGGGGAAAGTCGTCTAATAGATCACATGGATTTAACTCTAAACAAAGAGATTCTAAACTGTCATTTTCGTCATTAGTGTATAATACTGAGACTGTCACGTAATTATTAATTAAGTAATTATTACTTTAGTTCAACCTTGACTTGGATTTAGGAGTTTCGTGTACACGGTTATAAATTTGGGGCTGGTTACCGTGTTTGTGAACTCGTGACGAGGATACAGTGGATTCGGATGTTTTAGTAGAATTAGTAAGATTATTTTTAACGTCGATTTGAATAGAAGATTCCGTACGACGTAGAACCGGAATCTTAGTTAGTTTAAATTATCATGGTCACCTAAATGATTAAAACCACCATCTCCTTCAGAGTTAGTGAAATGGGAATCTGTAAAATTATTTACAAGCCCTCGATTATTTGGATGCTGATTTGTTGAAAAGTTTCTCTGGGCATTATTATATTGCCGTTTTCGGCATTGACATTTCGTGACCGTAATTTTTACAATACCTACAAACGATATTTGTATCCTTATTATTTTGTGAATGTAGCGATGTCGAAGGCTGAGGTTGGTTTAACGAATTTATAGGTCGTTTATAAGCTAGATAACAATTTCTTTCCGTATGGTTGGTTATTGTTTCCGCACATTTTACATTTTGGTCTCGGTTCGGTAAGTTTAGAAGTCTGTATGTAATTTTGCAATTTTTCTTCCTGGATAGCCAGTTTGATCGCGTCTTGAAGAGTGCTAGGATTGCGACATCTTAGAATGTTTGAGATATGGCCGGGTAATCCCAATAAAAACAATATAAATATAATTTCAGAGAGCAGGCGGACTCCGCTTTGGTTATTTCTTTAGTAACAAAAAAAAACATTTAAAATGATATATAGATTTATTCGTACTTTCAATCGTAGTTTCAATCTAAAAATATAGTTCAATCACTTTATATAATCAATATAAAGTGATTGAACACTTCGCGTTCACGGCGGGTGGGGACCGCTTCATTCCCGAAGTCTATAGTTTCTGGTGCTACTGATGCTGCCTGCATCCGTTGTGGTGCTTCTGCACCGGGGCCGGGCAGAGGAATTGGCCTCTCTCCGTGCACCCAGTCTATACCAGGTAGTTCATCAAGTTCTCGTGCGATAGTTAGTAAAACATTGTCGACGTCTGTTGGGATGCGGCATGCACCGAATGTAACAGCCAAGTCCACTGGTGAGTATGAAACTGCACCAGCCGCTTGCGGCGAGGTCCCAGCTAGAACTGGAACAACAGGTTGTCCGTTGGCTTCAAATTTTCTGATGGCTTTGACGTAAATCACAAGCGGATATATTAAACGCTTGGAAATGGAGGTGATATCGCGAAGTTGAATCTCCGTGAACCGTTCCAGTGATGTAAGCGGAAACGGTAACATCTGTTGACAGCGCATTTGCACATATGCTACCAAGAATATTTTATAATTTTGCTCAGTCACGAGTGTTGCGAATGGGCAAGTTCCAATAGCTTTCATTCTAGCTCACAGGTCGTGGACGTAACGTGGTAAGACACGAAATGAAATAGGAACGCGCGCAGGCACGATCGATGACTGTAGTTTGATGGCAGATACATTGGTCGGCGGGTCAGTCACCTTTAGAATATGCCTACCGTCATTTTCAAATTCAAAATATCCTTTATTTAAGTGGACTGACACTTTGCTAGAAATGGCCTTTTTAACCGTGAGGAACGTGTTTTCGTGGCTATTAAATTGCTCTTCGTAATTATTATTTTCTCCATTTAACTCTAAATATATCTCCCAGTGAAGTTCGTCTTTTACTGCCCACCGTGACGGTAATTCTTTAAGGATGTCTTCTAATTCCCATTTCTCTCTGACCGAGTTTAAATCGATTCTTTGTGCTGTTGGCATGAATGTGAGAAAGTTCATGTTTTGTTTACGCAGCAGATCATCTACTTACTTATAGTAGCTGTAGTAAATGTATACAACCTGGATGGTCCAGGCTGGCTGAGTCCTGGGGAGCTCGGGCGGTGGACTTCTGTTGCTTGCTCTATGTTTGGCCTCTGGCCTATGGTATCCTCGTTATTCCCCCCTGTTGTGCCTATCTCTTGTAGCTGCTTGTCTATAAGGGCTTTGGCTGCTAAGTACAGTTTACGAGTGCTTAAGAGAGTGATTATATGTGTGCTACATTGAAGTTTTGTATCGAAGGTCATACCCAAAAATACAGTTTTATTATTTGTTTTCAGTGGAACACTATTTATAAAAAGTCTATTGGCTGTTTTAGCAGCATGAGGCAATACAAATTCTTTCCATTTTGTTTTATAAGAGTTCAGTACTAGATTATTTTGTCTGAACCAATGAGCAACTTGTGACAAACCACTGTTTACTTTGTCAAAATTGTTGTTACATCTATTTATTTTAAATATCAAAGATGTGTGATCAGCAAACAGTACAATATCGCATATACTCTAAATGAAATACGGTTAATCATTTACATATACTAAAATCAGAAAGGGACCTAGAATTGATCATGATGAATTAACCGAAGAATTAACCTATGAAAGTGCGCATACCCATCAATTAGCTCATTTTGAGGAAATCCTTGGAAAAAAGGAATTTTCCAAAAGCTCTCCAGTAATACGTTTATATTTAATGTTGTTGAACTTGTAGCCACAGATGGGGAAAATCATTGGACAATGTGAAAGAAAGCCTCGTTCGTCTTATTTAATTTCATGTGAATAGAAAGCTTACTGAAACTCTTGTCGTTTGCTGATTTCAACATAGTTTTCACTGTCAATTCCTTCATAGTCCTTAAGACATAGAGACGTATTTTCATCAAAATATCCTTGACGTTGGCGTTCAAGTGATGATTTTAAATCTTCTAATTTGTTCCATAACAGGTGTGCAATTGGATAACTTGTCCCTTCTAAGTCATAAATCAATTTATTTTGGGGCAGAACTCAGAGATAAAGACTATTTGAATTTTTAGTTTTCGCTTAAAAGTTATATCAACGTAACATTCTTTCAAAAATAGAACTGTCGGTTCCGTTTTCACGGTCAATCCGCTAAACCAATATCGATGACATTTGGCACAAATATTCCTTATACAGCGGGGTAATATATAGGCTATATAAATCCTTTTAATACAACAGGAATAAAATTCAGGAGGAATTAAATAGGATGAAATTCAAAACGCCATCTATAATAAACCTAACTAATTTTTATTTACGATGTGTCAAAATCGAGTCAAATCTGTATTTACAGAAGTATTTAGATTCCAAGTTTTTCGGCTTACGTCAAAAGAGTTTTCTTTAGAGTTATATTTTATTATATTTTTATTCGTTTACTGGACTTTACTTTTATTAATTTACGTATTTTGGACGTTACTTTTATTTATTTTATTCGTGTTTTTAGTGAGTTATTACAATAGATAATTAATATAAGTAATACGGGTTATTTACTAAAATAAATAAGCTAAAAATATTATAAATGCGAAAGTTTTTCTGTTACGTTTTTATGGCCAATTTGCTGAACCATTATAAATAAAATTTGGCACAATTAATGGTTATATACCAGGGTAACAAATAAAAATCTTTAAAAAAATTTAAAATTAAAAAAAAATATATATTTCGGTTTTTGTTTATTTAATAAAGGAGACCGCCAGAATTTCATTCATCTTTCGGCCCAGACCTTATGGAGGAACTATAAAAAAAGAATTATAGTTTGAAGTTATGTACAAGTACGATTACTAGCTAAATACCATAATAACACATTAAAAACGATAGGATTTGTGACGAAAATATAACAATAAGGTATAATCATTTAAGTTCAAGTTAAATTTAATCATATAGGTACATTTTTTGCTGTCAAAAAACAGACGTTTCGAGAAAAAATATTCTTAAACGGAACAAGTCTTTAGTAAGTAGTCTGTGGCAACAAGTAAGAAATAAATGAGTAATTATCGACATGTATTGGGAAGTTTTATTTAATTTAAGCCCATAGAAATTAGGGCATACGGCTAATGGAAAAAAGATTTTATTTCTAAACACCATTTTTAATATTTGAAAGTCATTAGTTACATAACAAAGTGCAGGTAATATAGTTTCAGATACCGTTTTTAAAATATTATGTTAACAAAAACGTAATTTAAATTTAATTTTTCGTATTTATTCTAAAATCGCGCTGGTTTCTAGCGCCGTACGTATAGGTAATTTTAAAAAAACATGTTGACAATCGATGACGGATGACGTTACGTATAAATGTTTTTATCTTGGATAAAGAATACACTGGATGCCGCCTTAGCTACTTTTGTGTGTCCGTTTTATGCTTGTGTGAACTTTTAGAAGTGCATTAGTGTGCGTGATTAGGGAAGTACTTAGCTTATCGATAAGCTAAACTAGGCGTCGATAATTATCGAAGCCTAGCTCAGGTAATGTAAAGTTAATATACAGTTGTTACCAACATAGTTGGTTTAGTGTTCAGAATAGATTTAAACATTTGAATAGATTGACATAATTTCCTGAGTGTACAGTCTGCAGTATAATGTCATGAATTATCCGATGCACATCTTTACTGCATATCTTACTGTGATGGGTGGTTCTCAAAAATGGTATCTGTCAATTGACTGTGAGCCTAGATTCACCAAGGAATCCTTTGAAGCGTTAAAAATAAAGTCGAAGGTGCAGCCCATACTCGGTGCTTTATGTATAGATGAAATGTTAGTGCTTCAGTGGCCAATTGAACAATATCATGATTCACATTATTCCCAACATTTACATATCCGTGAGACGGTGACAGCTTTTATCCACTGTTCTCTTATATGTGGGCATTTAGGAAACCTAAGAAAATAATTTAAAATTAGAGAAAGCATTTACTTGGTTAGTAAATATAACTTTGACTGATATTTATCGATACATAATAATTCGTTAGTGTGTACATCACTACGTAGGTAACACAATTCAATCGAATATTTAATGATTAATTTCTATGTTTTATCAGTATCCCACACTCGTGCCGGCTAGAGAATATCAAACTGTACTGATAGATTATAATCTGAAACGCTTTAACTGAATAAAACGCTTTAATTTAGCACGCAAATGAGAGTCAAAGATTTACTTATGAAATGGTAATTCCGTGTTTTTAACTCCTCCTTTCGTTGTTCTTGATGGACACGTTAAGGCAGCACACGACATATTCCACCTTTTTTGAAAAAATATATCAGTAACATTCGTATTTGCTTTAGATTTCAAGAAATAATCTTCAACAAACTCAATGTTATGGCCTCATTTGGTGTCACCAACTGGACACATTTTTAGCGACGTTGCCAAACTTCATCATAATCTCTTTCACTCTTATGTATAGTTCGCGATAAGAACAGAGACAAACGATAAATCGCTTACACACAGACGCAAGATCGGCAACGTCTTTTGGCGCCGTCCAGTATATACTACGTCCATGGTTTTTATCAAAGATTACAGTGTACATAATGAAATAGATGGGTAACTCGCAGTCGTTTTTTGTGATCCGTAATAGCGCCTTCTAGAGATCAATTTCTGTACTAAAAAGGTCAAAAAGGTCATATACATCTATATATACTATATATATATATATATATATATATATATATATATATATATATATATATATATATATATATATATATATAATATTTTGCAGTAGGGCGGGGTATAAATACAAAAGAAATGAAAAAACAAAATTATTGAAAAGTTATCTATTTTGTATAAATAATAGTCGTTTAAACAAAATTACTTTTGATTTGAATATAACGAAAATTACAATTACTTTAGTATTACAGGCTTATAAATATATATGCGAAAAGCTTTACTTTATAATATAAAGCTCATTATATTATTTAAGTACAAAATAAACAAGTAATATCTACAAATTATAAATTTACTAGCGGCCTGCCCTTGCTTCGCACGGGTATAAAAAATATATCCCATGTCAGTCAGTGTAAAAAAAATGATTAAAATTGATCCAGTTGTTTTGATTTATTCATTACTTTCCGTGGCCGTAGCGTTAAATTTGGAGAAAAACAATTTCCTTTCCCTATACCAAGAAAATTTCCTGCTATCTTTGGAATATCTTAATTCATATAGTACATTTTTACTTATTTACTTTTATATTTTACAGAATGTCTTTAAACAAACTCTTGAAAGAACGACATCGCTGCTAAAGTCGAAGTATTATAGGGCAAAGCGCGGCCTCCTCACGGTATTTTAAATCTGTAATATCTCCGAAAATGTTCACTTAAATTACATGCTGTAAACGGCCATATTGATCTATATTAAATCAACTATTTATTTAAGGTACTTAATTGGATAAGGATTAATGCTGTATTGTATAAGAATTGCTACAAAAATAAGGCATTATTTTTCGTAAAAAGTAAACGACAAAAAATGCTTTAGTGGTTTATCCATAAGCGATAGACATATACCATCGCGGACTTTTCTGTAGACCTTTTCAATGTGTTTAAATACTTAGTACATTATTTTGATAAATTTCGTAGGGTTTAGCCTGCGTTTGCAATGTAAGCGGAAAAAAATGTAATTATTTACATCACATTAGAAACCTCAAAAATTACAGTATTTCTCTACTCCATATTGAATATTATTAGACATGTAAACCTTCCTCTAAAATCACTCTATCTATTAAAAAAAAAACCGCATCAAAATCTGTTGCATAGTTTTAAAGATTGAAGCATACATAGGGATATACGGACATAGGGACAGACAGAGAATGCGACTTTGTTTTATACTATGTAGTGATATTATTTATTTTTACAATTGA
The DNA here is from genome assembly GCA_947086495.1 of Morpho achilles. Lineage (NCBI taxonomy): Eukaryota > Metazoa > Arthropoda > Insecta > Lepidoptera > Nymphalidae > Morpho > Morpho achilles. Next base: position 14,480,848 of record CAMTZB010000005.1, read on the forward strand.
TTAGACAATGTCTTTACACACAACATTATAGCTTTCTTATCATTAGACAATATAAACTTGAAAGGAGGACATTTAGTTGCGCCTCCGGTCGCTGCTAAATTCGAAGTGCTTATATGTCTAAGCGCGGCCTCCTCGCGGGATTTTAAATCTGTAATATCTCCGAAAATGTTCTCTTAAATTACATGCTGTAAACGGCAATATTGATCTATATTAAATCAACAATTTATTTAAGGTACTCAATTGGATAAGGATTAATGCTGTATTGTATAAAAATTGCTTTGAACATCAGGCATCATTTTTCGTAAAAAGTAAGTGAAAAAAACTGCTATTGTGGGTTATCCATAAGAGATAGATATATACCATCGCGGACTTTTCTGTAGACCTTTTTAAGGTGTACAAATACTTAGTACATCATTTTGATAAATCTCGTAGGGTTTAGCCTGCGTTTGCAATGTAAGCGGAAAAATGTAATTATTTACAGAAACCTCAAAAATTACATTATTTCTCTACTTCGTATTGAATGTTATTATACGTACAAACCTTCCTCTGGAATCACTCTATCTATTAAAAAAAACCGCATCAAAATCGGTTGCGTAGTTTTAAAGTTTTATGCGTACATACGGAAATATGGACTTTGTTTTATAATATGTAGTGAAGTTATAAATACAAATCAAACCATTATAAATGTAATTAAATATATGGGACACTTACACACACGGTCGTCCGTCCCCAATGTAAGTAAACTTAATTTTAATACTTGTGCGGGGTGACATGGGTGACAGACAACTGGTGAATATATGCTTATATAATTTTAAATACAAATATACACCAAGGCTCAACTACCAACAATTCATTTATAGAAAATGTTTGCTCTCGGCGGGAATCGAACCTACTTTAGACATTAACAAAAGAACATCATACGTAAATTATCTGATATTATATCGTTTATTACACCTAGAAGCAATGATGCATATAGAAAAGTCTTGGCTTTACTACTTGCCTTTTGTATTAAATAACTCACCAAAACAACATTAACAAATCGAACAAATTAAAATGAAATGGAAATTTTTAAGGAAATAAAAACGGATACATGTAAACATGTTTTCGCCAAAACACGTCAGTTTCTGAACACGTAATCTGCTTCAAATTATTATATTTAGCGGACCTCCAATCCTCCGTACCCAAGTTTGGAATAAATCCATGTTCTTAGAGGATCTGCAACAATTATTTTAAGGAGATATAAATTAATACTATTCGATAATCTAAGTATAAACATCATTGCCATAGACGCGGCAGGAGTTAATTTGAGTAAAGTTGAGGAGGAGAGTAATTTAATAATAAGCACTCACCTTCACCAAAGACTGTTGGACAAAAACATTTTGCGACATTTTTTTCTACGTAACATACAAAAACTAATAATATTCAAATCAAAGTCCATATATTACATATATTCATTGTAATTTTTCAAATTTAACAGTATCTGTCAATCACTCATTATAGTGTATTATCTATGGTCAAAGACAAGTTTAGCTATAGTTTTTTTATGTAGAATAATTATTCTATTTAAATTATGTAAAATATTACTTATTCTTGTTAAATTATTTAATTAAAACAACATAACATTAAAAAAATATTTACAAATCTAAAATTTATAATTTTTTTTTAATATGTTAACACTACACTCTTTAATTAAAAATATGTAAACACTGTTGTATAGTTTAAAAAACTCAACTCTGGATGTCGCTAAATACCATGGTTTTTATTAAACAAGTTTTCTAGCACGTTACCCTTAAAAGTTTATAATATTTGTAGAGATATTTAATATCAGAAAAACATTCTGTTTTTTTTTTGACGAATATGATGTTTTGCACTTCTTTTACTGAGCTATTTTAATATATATTTCATGTAAGTGCGGTTTATTTACTAAAATTATCAAATTATGCTCTTGATAAAACGATAAATCCCTCTGATTCTTCCCGGATCGACCTGATTTTTGTGATAGAGATACACATTTGCAGAGTTAACAACCTGTCAGTCTACGCTAACGAAGTTGCGGGTAAAAGCTAGTTAAGATATAAAACTGCTCTTAACCAAGAGTTCCATCTAGTGACATTAGTACATAGTTGGATAAAGTTTTGCTGGGAGATGAAGCACAAGTTCATTCAAGTATTTTAAGAAAGAACTTTTCATTTTCCTTGACAGAATGATAGCTGACTTAACTTTTGCTACAACCATATCGATGGCAGCAAAGTGTTTTCACTGTTTCTCCGTCCACTGACACACAAAAGCTAACTTTTAACACGCCCGGAACGTCACCTATCGAAAATGTTTCCCGCTCTTTTGCTGTTCGAAAAGTACACTAAAACTACTAATACATTAATTGGCAACACTGTCCAATCCCTAACATTCGGCCAATTCTGACAAGTGACGCGTCCCCGCGTACTATTACTACTATTACATGATTGCTGTTCTTGTAAGTGATTTAACATACATAAATTTACAGAAAATAGTAAAAATGAATTATATAAAAAAAAAAAATAATAAAAATTAATGAATAGTTTTCGTTCTACTTAATATAAATCAAATTTTGTAATACACAATTTCCTTCTTTATTTATATTATTTACGTCTTCAGGTATCATATTCATTTGTATCGTTTTGGTTCTTTTATTATTATTTTTTTTGCTCATGTATTACAACGACTCTAATTTTTTCTCATTGATTTTAACTTTAGGTCATCATTCTAGATCAATTGATTTTCTCAAGTGATTTTCTCTCATTGATTTTAATTTGACGCCCATGTATTAATATCGGCTCACTTTAACTTAATGCCCCTCGTATAACATCGGCTCACTTTAATTTAATGCCCACGTAGAGTAAACATCGGCTCACTTTAATTTAACGCCCACGTATTAATATCGGCTCATTTTCATTTAATGCCCACGTATAAACATCGGCTCACTTTAATTAATTGCCCACGTATGAACATCGGCTAATTTAAATTAAATGCCCACGTATAAACATCGGCTCACTTTAATTTATTGCCCACGTATGAACATCGGCTCACTTTAATTTATTGCCCACGTATGAACATCGGCTCATTCAAATTAAATACCCACGTATAAACATCGGCTCACTTTAATTTAGTGCCCACGTATAAACATCGGCTCACTTTAATTTATTGCCCACGTATGAACATCGGCTCATTTAAATTAAATGCCCACGTATAAACATCGGCTCACTTTAATTTAATGCCCACGTATAAACATCGGCTCACTTTAATTTATTGCCCACGTATGAACATCAGCTCATTTAAATTAAATGCCCACGTATAAACATCGGCTCACTTTAATTTAATGCCCACGTATAAACATCGGCTCACTTTAATTTATTGCCCACGTATGAACATCGGCTCATTTAAATTAAATGCCCACGTATAAACATCGGCTCACTTTATTTTATTGCCCACGTATGAACATCGGCTCATTCAAATTAAATGCCCACGTATAAACATCGGCTCATTTGACTTCAACACACATTTTCAATTCACAACCAAACATAAATATATTCGTAAGTACATCACAGTCTGAAATTTAACGGTAAGCAATGTTATTATGTGTTTTAAATGTGCTGTGCATTTATTCAATGTATGTTAACATCAATACTCTTAAACATTTAGAAGTATACAATCACATCAAAATTCAATATTAATCACATCATAATTATGCCACTACCTACATTAGCAGTTAATATGTCAACAGTTTTTTTTCTTTGTTGTTTTAAATCATATTAATAAACATTTCAGAATTAATCTCAATAATAATAACGATTAATTATTAATTCTGAAAATAAATTGTAAAATTAGTAGTTATTTGTAACCTCATCTGTTACGATTCTCATTATTTACTTGTAATACATCTTTTACTTCTTAATTACACATTTATAAATGTTATAAATATATAAAATTTCTTATACACATTACACAGCTATATCAACAATACAATATTACAGATCAAATCAAGTAAAGTTCATATTTAAGATAATCAAATTTATGATGTTATAGGTTCTGTATAACATTTTTCTAATACAGTTCTAAGGTTTTTGTCTTTATTTACCCATTTCATTTTTCTACCTTTCTCCTTTTTTTTTGTTAATAATTATTATGCTACTTAATTTTCAATATAACAAAATAGTTTAAAAATTTCATCTATTTCTCTCAAAACTAAATGAATTTGATTTACTAGAGATGAGATTGTGTCATTATAAGGCCGTATTGTCTGGTTGAGATTTATTATAGATCTTGATATTACATTAATCAGCGCGTGCGCCATTACCGGTAGAAGACAAGAGAGAGGGACGCCGCCAATGACCATAGACTTTTTTTTTCTTCCATTCGCCCGTTTCTAAACGAGCAGGCTAAGGTCGTTGACCATACCGCCTTGTCAATTGTCCATAATAATAAAATGAGTTTTCGTCTTTAGTATATTCTTCTTTCATTTTTAACTTTTTCATATTCACTTATTAAATCTTTGAAGTCATATCCAATAATTTTGTCTTGCGTAAATAATTATTTTTCCTTATTTTCATATTGTATTTGTCTTCAAATTGGTTATAATATTCTTCATTAATTTAATTCACATAGTAAATTATCATGTTCTCATTATCCTTGCATGTTCTTATTATCCTTGCATGTTCTCATTATCCTTGCATGTTCTCATTATCCTTGAATGTCCTCTGTCCTTGTAAATTGTCATGGTCAGTAATTAAAGTCAAAGCTCAGAACGGGTATATCTTCGGTTTCTGAAGATAATAGATCAACCATAGATGATAGATCATAGAATATAATATGATTATACACTATATTTACAAGTCTTTTACAGTGCATGAAATAAACCTATAAAGGTAATAATAAACCGATGGATTCATTAATAAATCCGTTATATGACGCGGGACCAAGTCACTAGTACCATAAGATTGAATAAGCTCATCGATCAGCACAAGGCGCTGAATGCCGAAAGATGGGCATTCGAAGATGTATTGTATAGTTTGTACTTCTTGAGTTCCGCAATAATCACACAGCGATGAGTTCGATAATTTTATGCGGTGAAGATGGAAGTTAAGACGACAATGACCAAAACGCAATCTACTCATGATTGCATAGAATTTTCTATTACAATAATTTCGAGTTTTGTAAAACCAAGGAGAACTATTGACTTTGATGTCTAGAGAAGCATACCAGCGGCCCTTATTTAAAACTTCAGAAAAATTATACCAATGTTTAGCCCATTTCTTACACATACGCTGTTTTAAATTATAGACAATATCTGTAAACGGCAAAGTAATACTATTATCACTAATTTCAGAATTTGTTGTAACATTTATAGAATTAACAATTGCTTTAGCTAAATAATCTACTCTTTCATTTCCAACAACTCCAACATGAGATGGTATCCAAATAAAAGTAATTTGAATGTCTAACTGTGTAAGCTCAATCCATATTTCTTTTATACTGTAAATAAGATAATTAGTGTTAGCATGCAACTTGTTTTGTAAATTTTTAAGTACACTCATGCTATCACTAACTATAACCCATTTATTAGATGAAGGATATGATTTTTTTATGTACTTAAGAGCAAACAGAATAGCAGCTGCTTCAGCTGTAAAAATACTTGCATGTTTTTCTAGTCTGTAACCAAACCCATTATTTTGAGACGAGTCATATATAGCAAAGGAAGAAGAGTCTGAGTTCTTAGAACCATCAGTATAAATAAACTTGTAATCATGCCAGTGTGAAAGTTTATCATAAACATGTTCTTTTGTAGATAAGGTGTGATCTATGACAATATTCATAGAAGGGAATTTACTAATAAAACTACCTTGATAAGAAGGTAAAACTGCATTTGATCGAAAAATATTAAGGTTTTTAAAAAGAAGAATTATGCTAGAAAATTCTAGTAATAAGAAAAAAGGCTTTTGTGATATTTTTGAAGCATTTTGGCATAAGCTATTAAAAAGCATATTTTTGGGAAGATAAAAAATTTTAAGAATAAATTTTTCCTTTAAGTATTCCATCCTAATTGAGATTGGTGGGAGATTACATTCAATCTGCATGGTACCAATTGGAGTAGATTTGAATTCACCTGTTATAATTCGCATACATTTATTTTGTATTAATTCTAATTTATTAATAATTTTTTCATCTGCTGCAAAACAAAAAGAGCCATATTCAAAATGGCTGCGTACAAGGGATTTATACAACATAAGTAAAATCTTAGGGTCAGCACCCCAGTATGTACCTGTCAAGGATTTTAGAATATTAGATGCTTTAATAGCTCTAACAGTAATGATATCAACATATCTCTTCCATGACAAATTTTGAGAGAATATTACCCCCAAAAATGTAACTTCTCTACTAATTGGAATAGAGGTACCATTATAGTAAACATTAGGTTGGGAACTGCATCTTTTACCAAACAGTACAACCTTTGATTTAAAAGGATTTACTTCTAAATTAAGATAATTAAAATTTTCATTCAATTTTGCCAGTGCAACATTAATCGTTTTAGTAATAATGGATATGTTATTTCCTGATGCATAAACAGCTAAATCATCAGCAAATTGCAAATTTTTAACTGATGTTCCTAGGATGATATTCAGTTGTCGTATGTACAAAATAAATAATAATGGGGACAAAATACCACCCTGACAGACTCCAATAGAAGCTAACCTTGGACCATATAAATGATTATTATATTTAACGTATACATTTCGTTCAGTCATATATCCATGAATCCAGTTTATTAATTTTCCAGGCAAACCTATCAATGAAAGTTCAGTACAGAGAATATCAATATTTACACTATTGTAAGCACCAGAGATATCAAAGAAAACACATAAAAGGTACTCTTTACTCATTATAGCATTGTGTATATCTAAATGTAGTTGACATATACTTTCGCGAGAAGACCGACCTCTTCGAAATCCAAACTGATTTGATGGCAATAAACAGTTCTGTTCAATAAAGAATTCCAGACGCTGTTTCAAAAGCTGTTCAAATATTTTAGCAGTACAAGATGAAAGAGCTATAGGCCTATAAGACTTAGGGTCTAGCTTAAGTTTATCAGGTTTCAATATAGGAACTAGAGTATCTTCTTTCCAATAAAAAGGAATTTCATTATTGATCCAGAGTGAATTCAAAACACTTAAAAAAGAATTTAATGATTTTTCATTCATTTTCTTAAAGGCAGTATATGGAATACCATCTAGTCCAAAAGCTGTATGTTTCCGTGATGAAATAGCTGATCTGAGTTCCTGAATTGAAAATAATTTTACAATGAACTCACTGCTTGAATTTAGCATGTAATAATTTGTTTTAGTATTATTGCAAACAAAATCTGGAGTATATGTCTGTAAAAATTTCAAAATCCAACTATCATCTTCTTCATTAAATGGGATAAATGACTTATTAAACTTACGTATAAATTTCCAAATGACAGACAAAGGTGTACAGCGGTTAAAGGAACTACACAAAGAATGCCAACTATTATTTCTTTAAATTTTTAAAGTATATTTCTTTAAAGCTTGAACCCTTTTGAACTCCAAGTAATTTTCCTCTGAAGGATTGTATTTAAAAGTTAAATAAGCTTGTTTTGAATTGAAAACAGCTTCTGTGCATTTATTATTCCACCATGGTAGATTAGGTTTATGCTTAGCTTTCTTACCACAAAAAGAATGACTTTTAGCAGTATTTGGAACTGAATTATTTGATATAGATCTTATTATAGCTAGCTTTAATTTATTAATAAAAATTTCATATGCATCTAAAGGTGAATACAAGTCTGGTCTAAAATCTAACAATAAATTTTGCATATTAATTTCATATCTTTTCCAATCTACTTGCCTATATTTAGGATAAATAGGTAAATGTAAATTACTATATGGACAGGCTGTTACCTCATTATTACCTACACCACTGTTAAATACATATTTAATCATTATAATAGGGAGATGATAACTACCAAGGGGGTCATTATGTACATACCATTCACAGGAAGAAGCTAAAGACGGGGAAGCTAGTGATAAATCAAGTGGATTAGGACGCCAAGTCAAGGTGCCCACCGTAGTTGGTTGGCCATCATTAAGGAGCACTAAATTATTATCATCTATTATATCTAGGACATCTCTTCCCCGTTGCTGAGTGTCAACACAGCCCCAAGAAATGTGATGAGCATTAAAATCACCAGCAAAAATCATTGGACTAGGTATAGATTTGATCAATCTATCTAATTTCAGCTTATTGAAAGCAGGAATGGAGTCTGCTGGCATATATAAACTAACTATACTTATTTCTTTGTTATTAACTTTAATATGAATACAAATGTTTTGCAATGAATTATCAAAATATGAGTCTACTTTAGAATAAGAAATAGAATTGTGTATTAAAATAGCTCCACCATTATGTTTGCTACCACAATCATTTCGTTCTACTTGATATCCACTAACACTAAAACGAATATTAGGCTTTAACTAAGTTTCTGATATGATACCTATATGTATATTGAAATCATATAAAAAACGAGTTAAACTCAGCTTATTACTTAAAATACTCTGTGTGTTCCATTGAAAAATATTTAAATTATCCATAAATTAATGATTACTAGAAGTTTGTTTCTTATTTATGGTTTGCTGAATGATTTCTCGAATGGATCCTGAATTTATGGGAATATTGTTTTTATTACTTACCATTTTTGTTAATGCCTCTACCAATAAATTCATAAAAATATCAGATTTACATAGTTTACTTAATTGAACCTCTATACCCTTAGAATTAATATAAGGAAAGGCTGCATTGTTAAAAAGATCTGAATATTTAACAGAGTGGGACTTAATTTTGTTTTCTTCAATTTTTTGTTTTTTAATTGGGCATGTAGATGAAATGGCAATGTGATTTCCTTGACAATTTGCACATTTTGGAGCATTTTTGTCCTTGTTACAAATTTTAAAATTATGATTTTCTGTACAGATTGAGCAAACATCAGCATTGCGACAAAATTTTGCAATGTGACCATAACGTAAACATTGTTTGACTGGTGGTATATAAACATTAACTTCATGTCGCCATGAGTCCAAATAAACATGCTCTGGGAGCTGTGTGGAAGCAAAAGTTACTGCTACAGTTTGAGTTGGTTGAAAAGAGATCTCACCACCTTCGCCTCTTACTCTGCGCATGAATCGCCTTTCTTGAATAACATTTCTAGAACTACCAATTAAAGAAAATATGGTTTTATTTGACAGTTCTACGGGAACTGAAGTAAGTACTCCAGTCACCTCGGTGTCAGCCGCTGGAATTGATGCTTTTAAAGAAAGCTCATTTTGAAGATTAATATTTGTAAGAAATACATTGGCATTATTAGAAACATCGAATGTAATACCAACTTTGAAGCGGTTGATGGGCCTCAAATGCATGATACCCGATACGCAATGATCCCGCAAAGCTTTGGAAAGAGCTAGTCTATCTTTGTCAGAGAATGGTGTTTTATCGTCAGTGTGTGCAAGGAATACTATAAATTCTTTCTTATCTGAATTTTCAGGATATTTTCTAGAATATCCAGGCATTTTGAAGATCTTATACTTGTCGGCTGCATCTCTTCTATTTTGTACTGAAGATTCCGAATCCGATGAATCGGGCGGCTCAGCTTCTGACGCTGGCAAATCTTGCTTGCGTCTTTTAGCACCCTTCCCCATTTTGGGAAGAGTCAAAACAGTTTTTCCAACTTTATAGCAACTTATAATTTTGGAAATACACTGATTAGAAATAATTGAAGTAGTTAAAAGTACAATATAAAAATTAGTTTTGCAACGCGCCTTTTTCATACGAAGGTTCCCGCCTTTTTCATGACCATAGGCTATTAACTATTAAATTTTATCTATGTAACATCTTCCTTTTTTTTTTTTTTTTTAACTAGACAAATTTATTTAATGCCAACAACACTTAAAGGTACGTTACAATTTTATTATTATTTATACTTATAAATACACAATTTAATTATTATTTGACTTTAGACAATTTTCTTTATACACTATATAATACTTTTAATCTATGTAAACTCACCTGTCAAACATAACTGACATGACAATTGACATTTTAAGGTTACTACTATTTATGTTATACAATACAACAATTATTCTAAATACATCACAAAATTATATTCTTATAGTTCTTATATATTTCTTACAAAGTCAAAATGTTATTTAGTTATCGAGACACCATATTTATTAGGTTTCCGTATTCGACCATATTTAGAGACTTTTGAACTTTGTTGTGTTTGTGTTGTTATTAATGTGTTACTTAGTTTTTCAGGTGGTGACTGTATCGTGTTTGCTGATGCCTGTTGAAGTGTGCCTATAGGAAGTTTTAAAATAAGTTGTCGATTACGTCTAAATCTTCCATATGTACTATCAATAAGAAAACTAGGTTCAGGACCTATTTGAAAAATTACACCAGGTAACCACATCTTATCTTCTGGTTTATGTTTAAACAAAACTTTTTCACCAACTGTTAATGATTTAAGTGACTTTACATGTTTGTTATAATAAAATTGTGAATATGACTTTTGTTTTTTATTTTGTTTCTTTATCTTCTGACTATCACAAAGACTAGGTTTTAAACTATCCTTTGTAATTGGAATTACTGTGCGCAATTTTCTTGACATAATCAGTTCCGCAGGTGAATACTGATTTAATTTAGGTGTATTTCTGTACATTAATAATGCTAAATACATATCAGACTTATCAATTTTACACTTCCTTAACATCTCCCATTCTTTGCCGAATTTATGGAATTCGCTACTATTAAATGGAGGACCATTGTCTGAAATTAATGTATTAGGTATACCAAATCATGCAAATATAGTCTTTAATTGAGTTATTACTAAATTAGCTGTATAACCAGACTTTAACATTGCAATTTCAAAATATTTGGAAAAATAGTCAATTACACACAAGTATTTTATGCCTTCGAACTCAAAAATATCTACACCTACTTTATACCATGGTATATTTTCATAGTGATGTTGAATAATAGGTTCTTTACTATTATTTCTACGATAGGTTAAACAAATATTACATTGCTTTATATATTTTTCTATATCAGTCTGCATATTTGGCCAATATACTGTATTTTTTGCTAGACGAATTGAACTATTAATACCTTGATGACCTGTATGAATTAATTTCAATATATATTCTCTCATTGATTCAGGTATTATAATACACTTAGACTTGAATACTACATTATTTATGACATATATTTGATCTTTTAGACTAAAATAATACTTGACTGACTGACACACAGAACATTTATGTTCTGGCCAACTATTTTGGCAATACTGTATAATTTTACTTAAAGTTTGATCTTTGACTGTAGCTTGTTGCATCTCTTTTAACTTTACTGGACTGACAGACAAATTAGACATAATTATATTGACATGTAAATCTATATCCTGGTCAACCTCTGACAAATAAAAATCTTTTAATGCTGCTCTTGACAAAGTATCAGCTATATATAGATAACGACCTGGCTTATATACTACTACAAGATCATATGGTTGTAAATGTAGCATAGTGGAAACTTTATTGATGTGTGATATATTTATATTTAAATATTTATTTAGTAATAGAACCATTGTTTGTTTCCCAAATAAAATAAAATAAAATAATTCTTTGTAATCTTGGTGGTATATCATACAATGATTTTTTAAATAGGGTTATAAGAGGTTTATGATCAGTTTCGACTGTTATTTGATGACCATATATGTATTGATGGTACTTGGTACAACCAAAAAGTACAGCTAGCAGTTCCTTTTCTATTTGTGAATAGGATTGTTGACATTTTGTTAATGTTGCTGACGCATATGCAATAGGTTGTTTATCATGTGATATAACTGCACCCATAGCATCTTTTGATGAATCTACAGATAATATAATTTCTTTCTGTGGATCATAATATGTAAGGACGGGTGTTGAACAAAGTATTTTCTTAATGTTATCAAATTGAGCTTGATGATAATCACCCCAATACCAAGATGTATTTTTTGACAAAAGTGTTCTTAAATGACTTATTTCTTGTGACAAATTTTTAATAAATGGACTAAGGTAATTAACCATGCCAAGAAATCTCTGTAATTCTGTGACATTTTTAGGACTGGGCATATTACAAATTGCCTCGACTATTGACTCATCGACTTGTACCCCTTCTCGACTAAATATATGACCTAGGTACTTGACTTTATTTTGACAAAATACAGATTTTTCTTTATTAAATTTTAAGTTAATTTGACGTGCTCTGTCTAAAACTTTTTGTAAATGCATGTTATGTTCTTTAATATCCCTACCATATCAGGAAATCATTCATCATAATTTTGACATCTTCAATATCCCCAAATCTTTTTACCATCTCTCTGTGAAATATTTCAGGGGCTGCATTGATACCAAAAGGTAAACGAGTGAATCTATATCTACCATAAGGAGTAATAAATGTACATAATTTAGACGATTCCTCTGACAATTTCAACATCCAATATTCTTTATTCGCATCTAATGTTGAAAAATATTGAGCTCCTGCTAGACTAGATTTTATTTCATCTAATGTTGGAAATTGAAAGTAAGGACGTAAAATTGACTGATTTAGTTTCCTAGGGTCAATACACAAACGTAATTTACCATTCTTTTTTTGATGTTAAGGCTAATGCACTTACCCATTCTGTTGGCTCTTCTACTCGTACAATTACCTGATTTCTTTCCATTGCCTGAAGTTCCTGTTCTAATGGTTGTTGCAGTCTAAATGGTACTTGTCTACACACATCTATGGATGGTGTTGTATTTGGCTTGAGGGTTAATTCACATTCAAAATCAGTAAGACAGCCTAGACCTCTAAATAAATCTGAATTAGAGTTTACTATATCTTGACATGATAGGTTATTTTGAACATCATTTTTTATTATGTCTGCCTGAAATGAAACTGTGTTAACTTTTTTAATTAAGTTAAGAACCTTACATGTATCTCTACCTATAATATTCTGACATTTCATGTCTACTACATGAAAATTAATTTTGTAGCATTTATTGTTATATGACACTGACAAATTACATTGTCCTACTAGAGGAATAATTTCTCCACTAAATGTAGATAAAGTGTTTTGACTTTTAACAATATTATATGTAATGTTTTGCTTTTGTAGTGTGTTTATGGATATTATGTTTGTGTCAGCGCCTGTATCTTAGTTCCTTTAATTTACGAACTCCATTTGAACTCAAGTAGGCCGCCGAAGTAATACAAAAATCCGGCTGCGCTTAGCAACGTGGGTTTTAGTTTAATCCTTGTATTATGTTATGTATCCTGTTTATATCCCCTCTTCTGAAATTTGTTAGCTTGCGTGAAATAATAAGATAATATTTAAGTTTACAAAGACTGTATTCACTGTTTCTCCGTCCACTGACACACAAAAGCTAACTTTTAACACGCCCGGAACGTCACCTGTCAAAATGTTTCCCGCTCTTTTGCTGTTCGAAACGCACACTAAAACTACTAATACATTAATTGGCAACACTGTCCAATCCCTAACAAAAGTAGATACGGACATCTGCAAAATCGTCATTTTACAGGAGAGCACATTTAGTAAAAAATTGCGACCATTTTGAGAGTTATGCACCAATAAACATGAAATTTTCCGTAATACATTGAAATAACCTTCTTTATTGATTGCATAACAGATTTTATTGCTATATCGTTGTTTTGCTGAAATAATGCAGTCCAAACCGCCTTAAAGATTTTATTGATTCCCGCCCGAATGGTTTTTTTAGTAAAGGGATCAATGAACTACCTATGAGATGGCAAAAGTGCATACATAGCAATGGATGTATCATTGCCATTGCCAACCATTCCCCAATAAATTCCCATTGTTTAACATGATTACCTAAACCCCAAAATAAATCAAATACTTTTCCTCTTAATTCGTCACTTATTTTGGTGCAACATTTAAATTTACAGTTTTCGCATGGTCGCCGCATATTTTTCCGTTTTTGTTCTTTTCCGTACCGTGATAAGTGCTTTATACCGACATTTAGCAATAATTTTCTTCTTGTATTGATCCAATTCTCTTTTCTGCATTTTCTCCTTTTCTTTGTAACGTCAACTGTAAATTTACGACGTTTTCTGTTGACGAAGATGAAGAGCATTCACTGGAAGCACCACTTGCTGATGATGCACTAGAATCAGTGGTTAAAATGAACGGTGAAGAAATTTGTGGATTGAAGGGACGTAAAACATCATCCTCAGCAATAAGTTCCGGCAAATGTGATTCAGCTTCAAAGGAAATACATTGAGGAGGCATAGGTGTAACAGAGCGTGATTGAGGATAAACAGTAAAATTTTCTGGACAAGCATTTGGATTACAATGTATTTCAGCAGAATTCGTAATAGATAACGCACTGCGCTGCTCACTTTCATCACGCAAAATCTGTTCAAGCGTGTCATTTCCTAAGATCGGTAAGCTGTAAATAATAACCAATTATATAGTTTAAAAACGTACTATACATAATCTCAAGCAGTTTTATTAAATGTCACTAACCTGCTTTTATCAAAAGACCCTATATCTAAATTGCCCTCAGTCACTGCTTGCAGATCACTTAGCTGAATTAAATCATTTTCTGTATCTGAACCTGAAAAAACTAAGAAGATTTTGAAAATAATGTGAAACAATGTGCAAAATAGTATATCTAAAAATAAATCAATGAATTTCCAAATAATACATTCATAGATCAGAAAAATTTAAATAAATAAAAATTCAATACTTCTATGGGCCACTAGTTGCGGCGTGCGGTATATCAGAAGATTGCGTGTTCAAATCACGTCGGGGTCACCAGTTATGGGGGCGGGTGTCCGTATGGTTGGTGAAAGTATACGAGGAGAAATTATACACAAATCACAATGTCCATACGTGTAATATGCCACACACAAAGTTCAGAGAAAGAGGTATACAGTATACAAATAAGTAATAGGAAATATACATATAACTAAACTAGAGAAAATGATCGCAACTACGACCGGGCCGCGGGCGCAAGCCGCGCGCCTCGCGCCCCGCGACCGGTTTCAAGTGCAGCGGGAAGGGTGAGCATATCGCGGCAGTCCCGGTTAAGTATGTGAGTATGTTCTGTACCGCGGGTGTGCTTGTGTGAGATGTAGTGTGTTAGTTGAGTGGTTGTAAGTGTATGTTGAGTGACTGTATGTACGTATGTATGTATGTAGGTGTGTGTAAATGTGATGGATCCCTACACTTCTGAAATTATAATAGGTTTTTCTGAGGTTTTAAATTTTGTCTCGTAATCAGATCGCTGAAATATACTCGGGAGCAAATAAATCGACTCAGCAAGTCTTAAAACACTTACATAACTCAGCAAGTCAGAACTTGCATTCAAATATCGCTAGCTAGAGCTTACTAAGCCTAGGTTCCAGATTCGCCTTAAAACTCTTAGTCAAAGGTTCTAGCTGTTACGTGAGGCTAAATTCTAGAAAATTAACAGTGTAACACAACGTACTAGGAAAACCTGATTCCGCAATCAAAACTAGATGGCGCCACTCGTCGTTTGCTCCGCGCTATCGAAGTGCTTTCATAGTAATATAAGAAGTCCCCATACATTATGTTATCAGATCGACATCGCAATCAGATCATGGGGCTCTAAAGTGCATCCTACTGGAACACTACGCCTTAGCGCGTCTGAGACGGTGCATCCTCCGTCCGGCACATCCACACCTGGAATGCCGTGAGGAACCCGTCGTCTGTCCGCGATGCTTTCCGTATTCGTGAATAGCACGCATTCCCGCCCCCGACAGTACGTGCGTCGGGTCATCGTCTTATAACAGTTATTTAATCACAAGATGAAGTTTATAGGAACAAACAATTGGAAATTACAGAAATACATTGGAAAAAAAAGTTGAAATCAAACTATTGATGTTGCAATTGAAATAAAATGAAAATATATAATAATAAATAATATAATAATAAATAATGTCATTGTAAGTTTGAACGTAGCAGAGAGCAAGTGAGAAGAATGTATGAATGAGCCAAACGACGCAACGACGCGAACGTGTGTTCTAATAATTTAAACTCCTAGTCTTATTTTAAGTTCTTATCTTCCTCCCGGTGTGTTACGACGTGCGAACGTGTTAAAAGTACAAGACAATAGTACCGTGTAACTTCCATTTTATAACATCCTATTAACATTACGTGTTGTGAACATTAGAAGTGAATTATTTCAAAGATTTAAACTTTAATTTTAAACTTATTTTTATTAGTTTTCCGATTAATTTTGAACAATTATTAATTTACGTGGAACATTATACTGGAGTGTTTCTATCCTGCTCTAACTAATTATACAAACGCAGCGACTGACAGTGTGATTAGCGTTTGTCTCTTTCCGTCAACAACACTTTAACTCGGAAACAAAACACAGTGCACGATGCCGCTCAACCGCTCGCCGCCGCCGTCGCCTACCGTCCAAGGTCATTTTGATATCGGTGCGCTTGAACATAGTGAGTCAGACCCTGCATTAGATCGCTGGACAAACAAATATAATACTTCGGAGTTCGGAGCGTAAAAGAAAATGTGAGGATAAAGATGATAGCCTGCACCGTGGTTTGATGGCGGAAATTCGTATGATGTTTACAGCTTTTTCTCGGCAACAAGATAAAAAATTTTTAGCCCTTGAAGAGTCAGTAAGTAAAATAATACAAGAAAAAAATCAGGAAATAATATCGTCTATCGAATTTGTGAGTAAAAAATATGACGAAATGAGTAAAAAAATAAAACAGTTGGAGGAAGAACGTAACAAAAATTTCGAGTATATTAAAACGTTAGAAAGTAAGATTGATCAAATAGAGCGAAACCAACGATTATCTTATCTTGAAATACGTAATGTTCCTAGTGCAACGTCGAAGGAGTCTAAAGAAGATCTTTGCAATTTACTTTTCAAAATCTGCAATTTTTTGGAAGTCTCCATAAACTCCTCAGATATTTTGGATATTTATCGGATAAATACTAAGAAAGATAGTTGTAAACCAATGATAATCAAACTTAGTAGTACAATAAAAAAAACAAACATTATTATGGCACTAAAAAATTACAATAGAAATAAAGACAAACTAAGCACTCAACATTTGCGAATTAATGGACCTCATATGCCAATTTATATATCGGACTACCTAACACTCAAAACAAGAAATCTATTCTTTCAAGCGCGTGAGTTTGCTAGAAACAATGGATATGCGTATTGTTGGATTACGAATTGCAATGTTTATTTGCGCAAAAAAGAAGGTATGCAATTAATACATATAAAAGAAGATGGGGATCTTGTGAAGCTAAGGGAAAAAAAATGACTCTCCGCTTATTCATGTGCATTCTTAAATATCAAATTAATTATTAAATACATTCTACTAACACTTATAGGCATGTATAGAACTTTTCATATTTTTATTTTCACTATCAATATTCACTCCACAAAACATGTAACTCTAGTATTATATCATAATTCTTTTTTAATATTTACCTCATACTCAAATTATATTATTTATAAAAAATACTTTCTGCAACACAATATTATAACTATAAGCGTAACTAATATTGTTTTTTATTTAGAAATTTCGTTAAGTTTTTACTTAAATGTCAAATTCTATATACTCCGTACAAATAGGGTAATTTCCGAACTAATACATGTTAATGTAATGATTCTATTTCTTGATATTGCTCGTTATCAAATAATTAGTAAGTACAGATGGCGAATAATGTATATTATTTTTTGTTCTACAGGGAATGTCTCAAATGGTGTTGGAATGATATCTGTATTTAAATATATAATAGTAATTGTACTGCCACGTACTGTCAGGGTCTGGAAACTGTGTATATTTTTGTATATTATTGGACGTTTTGATTATGATTTATTGTGCCATATTGTAAAAACGGATTGTAATTATTGTACTAAGTTTCTTCCTATATTACAACAATAGGTACAATCAACGATTTAATAAGTGACCTTGATAGTATTTGTATATCTGAATCGCGATACTCTACTCCAGAAGAAATTTGTAAGGTCATGGAAACTCATAATAATAGTTTTAATATCATTACGCAAAATATCCGTAGCATATCATGCAACTTTGACAATTTCAACATTCTATTAGCGAGAATCAATATTGATTTTGATATTATGGTATTAACGGAATGCTGGCTAAGACACGCAAATAGTATTCCTATTATTGAGAACTATATTTAACCGTCGAGGGAACTAGTGGTGCGGCGGCGGCTCTTAGGCCAGACATCGTCGTTAGAGACGAAAACCGTCGCCGCATAGCAATAGTCGACGTCACGGTGTCGTTTGAAAACACCACCACTTCATTCGACCAGGCTCGTCAGGAAAAGATCGACAAATACCAACCTATAGTCGATCAACTGACGGGTAGGGGATACACCGTTGACGTCGACGCCTTTATAGTTGGTTCCCTTGGCGGCTGGGATTGCCGTAACGAAAAGACCATGAACACCCTCAATATCAACAGAGTCTACGCTGTGATGATGAGGAGGTTCATGGTCAGCGATACCATCCGCTGGTCCCGGGATATTTATGTGGAGCACGTGTCGGGGGCGCGGCAGTACACCGTGCCTTAGCGCCCCCTCGTTTCCCCTTTAAAAACTGTGGTCTCGCTACCACCCTCCCTCTCTCTTAACCCACTCTATTATCCCCTTATCCCTCTACTGTACACCTTCCCCAGTGCCCGTCCGCCAGAAGGTTCTATGTTTAAAATACAAGTTTAACTTGGTCGTGACTTGTCACGACCAAAACAGTTCTTCAAAGATACCCCCTTCGGGTGGAAGTATCCTTTAGATTATTTATAAAAAATAATCGATTATCGTATCTGTTCCTATTATTGAGAACTATATTTGTCACAAGACATCGGACGACTACAACCAAAGTGATGGCTTAGTAGTTTATGTAAAAAATGATATTAAATGCGAAATTTTGGAACCTCATTTTTTGGAAGCAAATTGTTTAATAATAAAAATTGGTTTACATACAGCTATTATAGGTATTTATCGACCTCCTAGCTTCAATACTGGTATTGATAAATTTTTACAGTCCCTGAATTCGGTACTTCTTTCATTGGCAGCCTTCCAAGACATAATAATTATTGGAGATATCAATATTAACATTACTCCAGATAACACTAACTTGCAGTCGGATGAATATCTTAATCTAATTGCCATGAATGGCTTACTACCGGCACACACCTTGCCCACTCGAGGCAAATCCTTATTAGATCATGTTATTTTGAAATCGAATAAGTTTGCCAAGTGCTTTGTTATTACGTCTCCCATTACTGATCATGACGCCGTCATGCTATCATTGCGATCAGACATTTCTAAAGATATAAGTTCACGTAATATTTTGAAAGTAAATTATAATAATTTGGCTGTAACAATGAATGATCTAAAGTTTAATAAAGTGCTAGAGAATGATGATCCTAATATTGCTAGTAGTTTATTGACAGATCTTTTGACAAATGCCTTAATATCAAATTCAAAATCTATTCAAATATCAAGTCGAAATAGGCCCATCAAACCTTGGATGACGCCGGGTTTACTCAGGTGTATTAGAAATCGTGACGCACTTCATAAAAAACTAAAAACTATGCCCAATAATGTTATTTTAGAAAAAACCTATAAACGATACAGGAACTTTTGTAATAATATATTAAGAAACTTAAAAAGAAATTATGAAAAGATGGAAATTCTCAAAGTAAAACAAAACAATAAAAAGCTGTGGAAAGTTATTAAAAAACTACCATTATAAAATCTAATAATATATCGCCTATAAATCTAATATCAAACCCTCATATGTCTGTTGATTACGTTAATGATTACTTTGTTAATATTGGAAAATCATTAGCTGAGAAAATACAGAATAATGTAAATTTAAATAATGTTGTAACTCCATATAACAATAATAATATTAATACTACCGCTTCCTCCTTTGTACTATTTGAAGTAGATCACTTTGAAATAAATAAAGCAATAATGTCATTAAAAACTGATTGTACACCAGGGTATGATAACATAACTTCATCATTTATTAAAGAATATAAAGATTTACTCATACCATGTATCTCACATATTTGTAAGTTGAGTTTTACCCACGGCATCTTTCCTAACATATTTAAGAGATCATTAGTCCATCCGATTTTTAAAAGTGGCTCACGACTCTCTCTTAATAATTACAGACCTATTGCAATTTTGCCAACATTATCAAAAATCCTAGAACGAAACACTAATAAACACGCGTCTTATTAACTATCTGGAATCAAGTAATCTTCTTTCTCAACGACAATATGGTTTTCGAGCATCCAAATCCACGGCGGATGCTGTTCATGATTTAACAAATCACGTAGTACAGCAACTTGATATAGGTAATAAATGTTTAGCAATATTTCTTGATATATCCAAAGCGTTCGACACAGTTTCTACACCATTACTTTTGCATAAGTTGGAATGTTTTGGAGTTCGTGGCCAACCCCTAAAACTATTTCAAAGTTATCTAAGTCATAGATATCAACGTACAAAGATCGGAAATCTCATTAGTAGTGACTTACCCGTAAATTTTGGCGTTCCCCAGGGTAGTATTTTAGGCCCATCATTATTTCTTATTTTTATTAATGATTTATGCAATCTCAAAATTTCTTCAGGCAAAATAATATCCTTGTGCGTATTGTTACAATAATACAAATTGTGTACAATAATGCGGATGATACAGCATTATTGTTCCATGGGAAAACATGGAAGGATGCTTTTCATAATGCCCAGATCGGTCTTAATTTAGTAATGAAATGGTTTAACAACAATCTTTTGACTTTAAATATAAGTAAAACTAAATTCATCTCTTTTGGTATACGAAAACCATCCTTGCTTGGTTCCAATAATTTTAAACTAATTATTCACACGTGTTCTAATCCAAATACTGACTTATGTGATTGTTTACAACTTGAATCTGTTAACCATGTAAAATATTTAGGAATAACAATAGATAAACATTTAAATTTCCAAGAGCATATTTCAGGCCTAGTATCTAAAGTAAGAAAACTAATGTATATTTTTAAGAAACTTCGTTACATAGCAGACTTCAATGTTATCAAAACAGTTTATTACGCCTTATGTCAGTCTTTGTTTTTATACTGTATCACGTGGGGTGGAGCATGTAAATCACATTTATTTAGGTTAGAAATAGCCCAACGCGCTTTACTTAAAGTTGCTACCTTCAAACCTGTGCTCTATTCTACATCAGAACTATATAAATCTTGTGGAGTCTTGACAATTAGACAGATGTTTATATTATTTACTATATTGAAACAACATTGTTCATTAACTTTTGATCCTAAATTATTTGCTGGAAAGCGACGAACACATATGGCCTGCAATATTAATAAAGTCAAAACTCAATTTTCTAAAAAATTCTTTTGGTTCTTGTCCTCCTTTTTATATAATAAATGCAATAAGTGTTTAAATATATACCCACTAAATAAATATTCTTGTAAAAAAACTGTAACTAACTGGCTCCACAATTTGAATTATGAGGACACAGAGAAATTAATTCACACTATTACTTAATTTACACATATAATCTACACATACACACATATATACATACATATAACCATGCGCACACACACATACATTCTTTTTTTCTACATTTTTCAATATTTTATATTAAATTATTTTTATTTTTTTTTTCTTACTTTTTTCCATATTTTAATTACAAAAGGTACAATTTTTGATGTAATCAGCGTTTTTTAAGAGAATTTACTAATTACTGTAGTAGATTCTATTAATTGATTATACTTGTATAACTTAGTCTATTATATTTTGTAAGGGAGGAAGTCTCTGGCGACCTAAAATACAGGGAATCCTAGTTCAGGCGCCAGTTTCCTTCCATAGCACGTTTAACGTAATAGCTAAATTAAGAACCATCAACAAAGAATCTGTGTATCTGTTTAATCTCTGCTGAAGCATTAATTGTTCTTGTGTGTAATTGATACTTGATTTGATAAATAAACTATATTATTATTATTATTATTATTATTATATATACATATAAATTAAACAGAAACTATTTTTAGGTTAGCTTTAAAATTATTATAATTGATATCGAATACGTCCAGAGAAGAATAATAATCGGATTGTTAAAAGATATATTATTGGAAAGAACAGGGTACTTGAAGGGATTATTGTGCGGTTTGCGCGAGTTAATACGTGTATTAAAGTTAATTAGGGAAAGCAATACGGATGAATCAAGTGTTGAATGAATAATTTTGTAAAGATTGACAAGGCTGTGTTGTTTACGTCGCTATTCAAGCGTATGTAGCTGAAATTTTTTTAACCTTTTGTGAAAACTATTGTATAAGCGCGGAACACCATATCTATAATTAATTATTTTGAGGAACTTTTTTTGCACTCTCTCGATTCGAGTAATATGGATTTTATAATAAGGTGACCAGATAACGGAATTATATTCTACGACGCTCCTCACATAAGCATAATAAAGCAACAATATGCTATTAGATTTTCTAAACTTAAGTGTGGATCTACATATGAAGCCTAACATATTGTTGCTCTTCTTTATAATGATGATATCATAGTGTTCACGGAAAGTAAGCTTATTATCAAAAAGTATGCCTAAGTCCTTAATTATCGTCACATTTCCAGAAGGGTGTTATCGAGTTTATAGCCAAAACTGATAGAGTTTATTTTCCGGGAAAATGTGATTACGCGACATTTGTCAACATTAAGTACCATACAATTCTCAACGCACCATTTTGCAATAGTTGATATGTCATTTTGTAAAACCACACAGTCATCAACTTTTGCGATCACAGAGAAAACTTTCAGGTCATCAGCGTATAGCAGGCAGGGAGATAGAAGACGATCAATTAAATCATTTATGAAACATATAAATAGAAGGGGACCTAGGTGTGAACCCTGTGGCACACCGGAAGTAGTGATGTATGGTTTGTGTACAAATGCAAACAAAATTAAACCTTAAATTTTTTATTTGACTACTAGTGAAACTAGATGGCGCTGTGTCAGAAAAATACTCAGCCGGTCCTTCGAGCCGGATCATGAACAAAGAAAACACCAGTGTTGTGGACGAATATAAATTTAATTATTTGAGATTGCTTATATCATTCTAAGAGAACACAACGATACTGAGTATTTTTCTGACACAGCGCCATCTAGTTTCACTAGTAGTCAAATAAAAAATTTATATTCGTCCACAACACTGGTGTTTTCTTTGTTCAGTTTGGATAACATGCCTTTTACAGCCACTAGTTGATTGATATTGGAGTTATGGGATATATGGGATATGGGATAGTTATAATTCTATATTAATATTATCTGCAATTAGATGCAATTTGCCTAAGACGGATTTATTGTCTTAGAATAAAAAGTCTAATTGAAAATGACGAAAATGAAGACCTTTGTTGCAGACGATAACAATGCAGACTGCAGATTCATTTAAACTGGACAATTCCAGGAGTTAGTTTTGGTTGTAATTGTAACGATGATTGTTTTATTAATGATATAATTGCGCTTGATTAGATCAGAAGAACTAGCAATTTATTTGAATATTTAGATTTCACATATGTGAGGTAAGTGTATTTTATTGTCATAATTTATTTCAAAGCACTCGGAATATGGCTGAGCTCAGTAGATTTAATAGGCATTGGAACAGTGGATTGGCAGGAATTTGTTAAGTAAGTATTTTTCGTTGAGTCATTAGGATTGGTAGAATTAGTATTAATACTTTTACGGACATGAGTTTGGGGCTGGACCACGAACAGGGTATCACGAATACCCTGTTCGTGGTCCTGTGGTAAGGATGCAGAGGATATAGAAGAGTTGTTTACACGGTCATAAGTTTGGGGCTGCTCACCCGATTTGTGCCACTTCATGCCACATGTTATTTGATGTCCCTGATTTCTTGGATAATTTGTTGAGTTAATTTGTTGAGGAAAGTCGTCTAATAGATCACATGGATTTAACTCTAAACAAAGAGATTCTAAACTGTCATTTTCGTTATTAGTGTTTAATACTGAGACAGTCACGTAATTATTGTTAGTTCAACCGTGACTTGGATTCAGTGGATTTAGGAGTTTCGTGTACACGGTCATAAATTAGGGGCTGGTTACCCTGTTTGTTGACTCGTGAGACGGATACAGCGAATTCGGAAGTTTTAGTAGAATTATTTTTAACATCGATTTGAATAGAAGATTCCGTACAACGTAGCACCGGAATCTTAGTTTAAATTATCATGGTCACCTAAATGATTAAAACCACCATCTCCTTCCGAGTTAGTGATATGGGAATCTGAAAAATTATTTACAAGCCCTCGATTATTTGCAGGCTGATTTGTTGAAAAGTATCTCTGGGCATTATTATATTGCCGTTTTCGGCATTGACATTTCCTGACCGTAATTTTTACAATACCTACAAACGATATTTGTATCTTTATTATTTTGTGAATGTAGCGATGTAGAAGGCTGAGGTTGGTTTAACGAATTTATAGGTCGTTTATAAGCTAGATAACAATTTCTTTCCGAATGGTTGGTTATTGTTTCCGCACATTTTACATTTTGGTCTCGGTTCGGTAGAAGTCTGTATGTAATTTTGCAATTTTTCTTCCTGGATAGCCAGTTTGATCGCGTCTTGAAGAGTGCTAGGATTGCGACATCTTAGAATGTTTGAGATATGGCCGGGTAATCCCAATAAAAACAATATAAATATAATTTCAGAGAGCAGGCGGACTCCGCTTTGGTTATTTCTTTAGTAACAAAAAAAAACATTTAAAATGATATATAGATTTATTCGTACTTTCAATCGTAGTTTCAATCTAAAAATATAGTTCAATCACTTTATATAATCAATATAAAGTGATTGAACACTTCGCGTTCACGGCGGGTGGGGACCGCTTCATTCCCGAAGTCTATAGTTTCTGATGCTGCTGATGCTGCCTGCATCCGTTGTGGTGCTTCTGCACCGGGGCCGGGCAGAGGAATTGGCCTCTCTCCGTGCACCCAGTCTATACCAGGTAGTTCATCAAGTTCTCGTGCGATAGTTAGTAAAACATTGTCGACGTCTGTTGGGATGCGGCATGTACCAAATGTAACAGCCAAGTCCACTGGTGAGTATGAAACTGCACCAGCCGCTTGCGGCGAGGTCCCAGCTAGAACTGGAACAACAAGTTGTCCGTTGGCTTCAAATTTTCTGATGGCTTTGACGTAAATCACAAGCGGATATATTAAACGCTTGGAAATGGAGGTGATATCGCGAAGTTGAATCTCCGTGAACCGTTCCAGTGATGTAAGCGGAAACGGTAACATCTGTTGACAGCGCATTTGCACATATGCTACCAAGAATATTTTATAATTTTGCTCAGTCGCGAGTGTTGCGAATGGGCAAGTTCCAATAGCTTTCATTCTAGCTCACAGGTCGTGGACGTAACGTGGTAAGACACGAAATGAAATAGGAACGCGCGCAGGCACGATCGATGACTGTAGTTTGATGGCAGATACATTGGTCGGCGGGTCAGTCACCTTTAGAATATGCCTACCGTCATTTTCAAATTCAAAATATCCTTTATTTAAGTGGACTGACACTTTGCTAGAAATGGCCTTTTTAACCGTGAGGAACGTGTTTTCGTGGCTATTAAATTGCTCTTCGTAATTATTATTTTCTCCATTTAACCGTGACGGTAATTCTTTAAGGATGTCTTCTAATTCCCATTTCTCTCTGACCGAGTTTAAATCGATTCTTTGTGCTGTTGGCATGAATGTGAGAAAGTTTATGTTTTGTTTACGCAGCAGATCATCTACTTACTTATAGTAGCTGTAGTAAATGTATACAACCTGGATGGTCCAGGCTGGCTGAGTCCTGGGGAGCTCGGGCGGTGGACTTCTGTTGCTTGCTCTATGTTTGGCCTCTGGCCTATGGTATCCTCGTTATTCCCCCCTGTTGTGCCTATCTCTTGTAGCTGCTTGTCTATAAGGGCTTTGGCTGCTAAGTACAGTTTACGAGTGCTTAAGAGAGTGATTATATGTGTGCTCCATTGAAGTTTTGTATCGAAGGTCATACCCAAAAATACAGTTTTATTATTTGTTTTCAGTGGAACACTATTTATAAAAAGTCTATTGGCTGTTTTAGCAGCATGAGGCAATACAAATTCTTTCCATTTTGTTTTATAAGAGTTCAGTACTAGATTATTTTGTCTGAACCAATGAGCAACTTGTGACAAACCACTGTTTACTTCGTCATAATTGTTGTTACATCTATTTATTTTAAATATCAAAGATGTGTGATCAGCAAACAGTACAATATCGCATATACTCTAAATGAAATACGGTTAATCATTTATATATACTAAAACCAGAAAGGACCTAGAATTGATCATGATGAATTAACCGAAGAATTAACCAATGAAAGTGCGCATACCCATAAATAAGCTCATTTTGAGGAAATCCTTTGAAAAAAGGAATTTTCCAAAAGCTTTCCAGTAATACGTCTATATTTAATGTTGTTGAACTTGTAGCCACAGATGGGGAAAATCATTGGACAATGTGAAAGAAAGCCTCGTTCGTCTTATTGAATTTCATGTGAATAGAAAGCTTACTGAAACTCTTGTCGTTTGCTGATTTCAACATAGTTTTCATTGTCAATTCCTTCATAGTCCTTAAGACATAGAGACGTATTTTCATCAAAATATCCTTGACGTTGGCGTTCAAGCGATGATTTTAAATCCTCTAATTTGTTCCATAACAGGTGTGCAATTGGAACTTGTCCCTTCTAACTCATAAGTCAATTTATTTTGGGGCAGAACTCAGAGATAAAGACTATTTGAATTTTTAGTTTTCGCTTAAAAGTTGTATCAACGTAACATTCTTTCAAAAAGAGAACACTAGAATAAGGATTATTCAGTTCATCAAAAAAGTCAATTATGTAATCCAAATAGTCATTAAGATATAAAACTGCTCTTAACCAAGAGTTCCATCTAGTGACATTAGGTGTTGGATAAGGTTTTGCTTGGAGATGAAGCACAAGTTCATTCAAGTATTTTAAGAAAGAACTTTTCATTTTCCTTGACAGAATGATAACTGACTCAACTTTTGCTACAACCATATTTATTTCCTTAAATTCGCTAACAAAAACATTACCAACAAGATTAACTTTATGGCCCAGCACTGGTAGTGAAGAATATGTTCTCCAATTAAAATTTTCAAAGGCTCGAAACAAACAGACATATTATATCGTGCGGAATCTGATACCAGGCTCTTTCTCAAACTTGGACTTACCTAGCCGGACCGTATGTCCCAGGTATATATACTGGTTTACAATTTCGAATGCAGAGTTCTCAACGATGATCGGGTGACGCGGATCATGTGAGTTTGACATGACTTTCGTCTTGCTCATATTCATTTTAAAGCCCACCTGTTGAGTTACTCTGCTGAGGTCTTCGAGCATTGTATTAAGATCCTCCAGAGACTCTGCCATAACAACTATGTCGTCGGCAAATCTGAAGTGAGTGTTGATGCCATATCTGTTACAATCATAAAGCTTAAAGACGTCCTCCAATGCAGCGGTAAACAGCTTTGGATTGGTCTCGTAGTTCTGTTTTAGATACGGACAGACATTGTGGCGTTTTCATACAAACACTTCAACACTTGGACGTACCGAGTTAATTCGGCATCTCTGTAGAAATCTTAACACAGCCCTTGTTTCCACCGAATCAAAGGCCTTCTCATAGTCCACAAACGCCAAGCAAAGTGGCTGGTTATACTCCTCGGTCCTTGACCATAATATATTACCCTATTTGTATTTCTTGTGACATATTATCTTCTACGGTGATCTCATTTTCTATAATATCTAATTCATAAAACGTTTCAGTATGACTGTCTGATCTTAAAAACGACCCATCACAAGAGAAATAGTGCACTGAATAATCTGAAGAATTTGAAACTGAATCGGTGTCATTGTTATATGAAGATCTTATCAATACTTCTGAAATTATAATAGGTTTTTCTGAGGTTTTAAATTTTGTCTCGTAATGAGATCTGTTACGGACCCCTAATGTAATTAGAATTGCTGACGGACTGCTTCATCAGCAGTCTGGTCCAGATCCGGCGCAAGCCTCTGCCATGAGCCAGTCCGTCTACGATCTCGTACAATGCCACACATTTCTATGAGCCATTTTTAATTGTATAAATCTTGTCTACTTCTATGTGTAAAATAAATTCCTTTTTTTTTAAATGACTTTTGCATGGCTCCCCGTAACATTTGGTGGCAGCGTAAAGGGATTTTAAATTAGAAAATCCTCGGGACGCCTCATATTTGCAAAATCAGTTTGGTTTCGTGGAATTAAACTCAGTTCAGTGTCACAAGTGTTAAAAGTGCTGACTCTCTGTATCCTGATGCACCGTATCCTGCGCAGAAGAGACGATTGTATCCAGTTAAGCAACACCAATCTGCATTAATCTGAAAAGGGAGAAATAATTACCTGGTACTGCCTTTATCACTGTCTCTTTCACTGCATCCGAGAGGAGAACTCACCGCTGTATCCTGTAAACGTCACCAGACGCATCCTGTAAATATTTAAGATATTACCGTCGTTGTTCCTGTCATATGTCCTGCTTACTCAGCATCATCGTCGCAGCAATCCTGTAAGTGAACATTAAATATTTCTCAAGAAAATAATTTCTATAAAGTGCTAGTGAAGTCTTCTAGAATAATAAATACTCAATTCATTTATTCATTCCTGTTTAAACAACAAGTCCTCGTGATTCACCGTTTCTTGAAGTGACCGATCCCTTCGAATATTTATATCGAACTTTATTTTACCTGCACGTCGATACATTTACATTTTACAATTTTATATTTAACTTTTCTTTTCTTTTGATATGTACGTATACTTGTGTGCATGCCATCCAAATTAAAATTAGTTATATAATTTTATTATGCCGAAAACCACTAAAAACGATACTCTTGATAAATTAAATATTGATATTCCGGAAGGATTAGAAATCTTACCTTCACCGACTCACCTTAAACAACAAAAACAAATCGTAAAAACACCTACTACGTCACACATAAAAAAAGAAATGGATCTAAGCACTTTGTTCAAATTCATTAAAGCCTACAACGGTTCTAGGGAAACCTTAAATTCTTTTATAATTAATTGCGACAATGCAATAAACTTAGCCACAGAAACCCAGGCTCCAATTTTATTTAAATATATTCTCAGTCAATTAGAAGGAAAAGCGGAAGTGGCTTGTTCTATTAAAGAATTTTGCAACTGGGAACAATTAAAAGAATTTTTAAAAAATCAATTTTCTGATAGGAAACACTACTCACACCTGTTGACGGAACTGCAAGAAAACAAACAAAGTTCTTCCGAGAATATTAGCCATTTCGCCCTTAGACTTGAGACCCAATTAGCTCAACTCTTAACAAAAATTTCTCTAGCTAATCACCCAAATGTCGAAATCCCAGGTCGTACAGCAGCCATGGAAGACCTCGCACTACACCATTTTATCATGGGCCTTAAGCCCAACTTATCATTAACAGTCAGGTGTAAATCACCGCAATCACTTAACGAGGCAATCCAAGTCGCTATATGCGAAGAGCGAATTCTACAAACTGTATACCGTCGGCCCTATCCAGAAAAACAATTCAAACCACGAGAAAATTTCCAACAACCCAACCGAAAACCGATAGTTCAGAATGAAAGACAGAATATCACAACCTCACAACTTCCAAATCCAATTTCACAATGTCGATATTGCAAAAACTTCGGACACACCATCGACCAATGTAGGAAGCGACAGTATAATAATAATCGCAACCGCAATGGCCCTTCAACATCCGGTTACAAACCGCAACCCCGGGTGAATTTTGTGAGTGACGATTATGGCACCGATGAGGTTGATACAAAAAACTAGCTAAGGTCTCGTATCGGCGTGATACGAGACAGCAACTTCTGAATTCAGACGTCTATATGCCCGCTGTACCCACTAAATCCGCAGTTCATCACACTGCGCCCTCTGTATCCACTGTATCCGCAGTCCATTGCACTGCACCCTCTGTATCCACTGTATTCGCGGGCTATCACACTGCACCCTCTGTATCCACTGTATCCGCAGTCCGCTGCACTGCACCCTCTGTATCCACTGTATCCGCAGTCTATTGCACTGCACCCTCTGTATCCACTATATCCGCAGTCCATTGCACTGCACCCTCTGTATCCACTGTATCCGAAGTCCAGCGCACTGCACCCTCGGTATCTACAGTCCAGTGCAATGCACCCACCGTATCCACTGAACCCATTACGCCTATCACATCCGCTGATTCCAATGAATCTGTGGGACCCGAAATTGAAAATCGAATTTATGAAATCAATGTCAACCATACTACTACTTACTACTAAAAACAAAGCTAAAAATACTACTTCCACACATCCTTATTTACACCTCAGTATCCGATATACCTCTGTCGTTATTAATCGACTCTGGCTCAGTAATAAGTCTTATCAAATCATCTTGCATCGAAAATCATCCCAAACTCATTAAAGAAAAAATAAATCTGAAAGGAATTGATCCCGTAAATTGTACGACAAAGACATCTGGTCAATTTAAAACTAAAAATCAATGATTCTCCTTGCAAGTTTATTAGTCACAAATTTCACGTAATAAATAATATTGATCTTCCTTATGATGGTATAATCGGAACTGATTTGTTAAATGCATTTGGTTGTAACATTGATTATAATCATAACACACTTAATATAAGTAAAACTAACATCAACCTCCTGTTCAACGATCCTACTTATACTATTCCCGCTAGAATAGAAACTATTATCGAATGTTCTGTATCCAATCCCGAAATAAAAGAAGGTTTAATCCTTGATCAAAAACTCTCGACATCGTTATTAATTGCAAACAGCATAGTACGTGTTAAAAAATAATAACAGAATAAACATATCCATTGTAAACACCTCTGAAAAACCTACCACTCTAAAATCAAATCGTAATTTAAAACTTGAACCTATCAACCCTTTAGAATTTACTATAAATCCTTCAATCCTTATGAATCACGTAAATATTTCTGAAAATAGTTTTAAACGCACCAAAGAAGTATTAAAACAACTACGTGTTTCACACCTTAATAAAGAAGAAAAAGATTCATTCTTACGCTTATTTTCCTAATTTCCAGATATTTTCCATATTCCAGGTAAAAATCTTACGTATACAAATGCTTTAAAACATGAAATCAAAACTACAACAGATATCCCTATATATACCAAGTCCTACAGATTTCCTGAAATTCATAAGGCAGAAGTGCGTAAACAAATTGACAAAATGCTAGAACAAAATATCATTGAACCTTCCGATTCCTCTTGGTCATCCCCTATATGGGTTGTGCCTACGAAACTCGATGCTTCTAATATCCAAAAATGGCAAGTAGTAATCGACTACCGCAAATTAAATGACACTACTATTGGTGACACTTACCCCATTCCTCAAATTACCGAGATTCTCGATCAGCTTGGCCA
Organism: Morpho achilles; assembly: GCA_947086495.1. Taxonomy (NCBI): domain Eukaryota; kingdom Metazoa; phylum Arthropoda; class Insecta; order Lepidoptera; family Nymphalidae; genus Morpho; species Morpho achilles. The sequence goes on from CAMTZB010000005.1 coordinate 14,512,542, forward strand.
TAGCAAATATTTCTCGACTTTAGATCTAGCTTCCGGATTTCATCAGATCGAATTAAAAGAGGCAGATAAACCTAAAACTGCATTCACTATACCGGAAGGGCACTTTCAGTTCTCTAGAATGCCATTTGGATTAAAGAACGCACCATCAACATTCCAGAGACCGATGAACTCTGTTCTATCAGGTCTCCAAGGCATCCACTGTTTTGTATACCTTGACGATGTCGTTTGCTATGGACATGATCTTGAATCTAGCATCCTAAACCTAACAATGATTTTCCAAAGAATCCGAGATTTTAACCTTAAACTCCAGCCCGACAAATGCGAATTCCTTAGACAAGAAGTTTGTTATCTCGGACACATAATAACTGAAGAAGGAGTAAAACCAAACTCAGAAAAGATCACAGCCGTAACCTCGTTCCCAACTCCTAAATCGCCTAAAGATATAAAATCATTCCTTGGTCTCGTCTCCTATTATCGCCGTTTCATTCCCGAATTCTCAAAGACAGCTAAAGCTCTTACCAGCCTCTTAAAGAAAGATGTACCCTTTAAATGGGAAAATCAACAGCAACTAGCTTTCGATAAGAAGCATAAATTGACAACTGCTCCTCTCCTTATATATCCAGATTTTTCCAAACCATTCATCCTTACCTGCGATGCTTCCAATTACGCCGTTGGTGTTGTTCTCTCTCAAGGAACTGTTGGCAAGGACCAACCAGTAGCCTTTGCGTCGCGCACTCTTAATAAAAGCGAATCCAATTACAGCACCGCTGAGAAGGAACTTCTAGCTATTTTGTACGGCTGCAAAACCTTTCATCCTTACCTGCGATGCTTCCAATTACGCCGTTGGTGTTGTTCTCTCTCAAGGAACTGTTGGCAAGGACCAACCAGTAGCCTTTGCGTCGCGCACTCTTAATAAAAGCGAATCCAATTACAGCACCACTGAGAAGGAACTTCTAGCTATTTTGTACGGCTGCAAAACCTTTCGTCCTTACCTTTACGGTCATAAATTCCTTATAGTCACTGATCACAGACCACTGAAATTGTTGTTTAATCACAAGGATCCGAGCAGTAAACTCCAAAAATGGAGGCTCAAGCTGGAAGAGTATGATTATGAAATTAGTCTATCGTAAGGGTAACCTTAACTCCGCAACCGACGCACTCTCCAGATACCCAGTCAATCCTATTTATCCAAAGGGTAAAAATCCGACAGACCTTAATCCTAATACCAACATTGAGACTGACGAGGAATCACCACAACAAGCATCACCAGCTTTAAACGACGTAATTAACGACCTACAAAATATACTATCTCCTCCACCAACCAGTTTTGGTGCTGATCTCGTTAATCCTGAAACTCAAGGCGAGATTTACGATTACTTGGAAGCAGTTGATAACAATCACCAACCCTCAACTAGCAGTCAAACCCCTGTGAGTATTCCATCCGCCAATCAACCTCGTCCAGAACTTCCTCTGAATCCAGTAGAGCCACCTTCAGACTTAATAGAACTGCATGAACTAATAGGTCTCACTACTGATCTCGAAATTGAAAATCCAATTGATAATAACAACGACGTCTTGAATCCTAACGTAGATTTACCTCTTAGTCCGGACCTTCAACTCGACAACTCACTTAACCCTTCTACTAGCTACGACAATCACTTACCAATTAATATACCAAGTCCAGATGTAACTGACGACTCTTACTCCGATTTCTTAAAAGCGATATCTAATAGCACTTCCAACTTCGATACTGTAATTCATGAATATACAAACGACTTATTATCCTCAGATTCCAAAATCATTGTTCTACCCACTTCCATCGACTTCGACGAATCAAATCCTTATATCAAAGGAGTTCTCTCTAACACGGGTGACACCACCGAGTTCATGAATAAGGAGAGAAAACTAAATTCATTTCTAAATCTTAAAACTGAAACCAAATCCTACTATTTCTTATTCACTAAAGTTTATCATTTCGATAATGTCCCCTATCCTAATTTATACGAATCATTAAAACAACTTCGCAACGAATTACTAATCGGTTGTACTGAACCCTGTAACGAAATTGCTATTTCTGATTTCAAAGATCCCTTTGTTCAAAGCCATCGTATACTAGAATCTATAACATGTTGACCTACCTTTTCCACAATACGAATATAGTTATAAAAATCCACAGGCATGCTGGCATATTTCCAACCCCTAGCGAAATCTCCAAAATTTTAAAAGAAAACCATGGTATACCTATTGCCGGTCATGTTGGCATAGGCAGAATGTATAGTCGGATCAAAGAAAAATATTTCTGGAAAGGAATGAAGTCTGACATAGAAAACTACGTAAAAAAATGCTTGCAATGCCAATCTAATAAAGCATTACGCCGAATCTACCGATCTCCAATGCAGATCACTACTACCTCTACTGCTCCCTTCGAAAGACTTAATCTCGACATCGTCGGGCCCCTTCCTAGTTCTGGGCATATCAATCTTAGATATATACTTACCCTACAATATGACCTCACCAAGTTCACTGCGGCTTATCCCATTACAAACGTAACAGCAGAGGAAGGTTGCGAATGCTTAATCCATTTTATCTCCCTATTTGGAATTCCCAAAACGATCCTCACGGATCAGGGAACTAACTTCACCGCTGACCTATTTAAGAAAACCTGCAACTTCTTAAAAATAAAACAAATTTGGTCATCACCGTATCATCCTCAAACTCAGGGGGCTCTAGAGAGATGTCACTCCACCCTTAAAGAATAATATCTGGGTGACCGAGCTTCGCTCGGTAATTTTTTACAAAAAAAAAATTAAAAAAGAAAAAAACCATTATTTAGTTGGGATCGATCCTTGGCACTAACATTTCTCGAGGCTACCCGCTAACCGAATATGCTACGTCGACTTGACAGTTAATGGCGAAAATTCAATTCAATATAAATGTTAGTGTTTTTTAATGCCCAAAAATAGGGATAAAACAATATTTTTTTTACATAAAACCTAGCTAGATCAATTTTTCTGCCCCAAAACCTCCTACATGCTGAATTTCAGGAAAATCGTGGGAGCCGTTTCCGAGATTCGGAAAATATATATATATACAAGATTAACTCATTTAAATATTAAGATATGAAATCGTATGTAAATGAACATCAAACGGACTGGCATAAGTACATTTATACAGCCGTATTAGCCTATAATACAAACGTACTTACAACCACTAATTTCACTCCTTATGAACTTCTCTTTGCGCACAAACCCTACATTCCTAATTCCATCTTCGACTCTCCCGTAGAAGACACTTATCCCGACTACGTAAAGATGTTACAACACCGGCTCAAGGTGTCAAGACAAAAAGCACTAGAAAACATCCAACTCTCAAAATTAAGATCGAAATCTTACTACGACAAACATACTCGCTCAATAACCTACAAGGCTGGCGACTACGTATATCTCAAAAATCATGTAAGATTACGCAAAGCACTGTCTCCTATATGGAAAGGCCCATACAAAATCGTAAAAATATATGGGAATAATACACTATCCCTCTTAATAAACAGACGACATGTCAAACACCATTTCGACGAGGTAAAGCCAGCCACTGCTGACATTTAATTTTACAATTTCCTTTTTTTTTCATCTATTTTATACATTATATTAAATAAGTTTTATTATACAACATTAATCAAATCGAATTACTTTATTAGTTTTAAGATTATTTATTTACCCAAATCACTTTATACTTATTACTTTATTATTTTACATTGCTTTTAACTTTTAAGATTGTAGTTACTAAATCATTTATATTTATAACTTACAGCCTGACAATATCTTGTCAAGGACAAATTCACGACGAGGAAAAATTCATCCAACAAAAAACGAAGAGTCCAGGAGTCTATTTTAATCCTTTAGGCTCTATAAAACTAATTAATGATTATTTCCACGTCATTATACCTATTGAAATAAAACATATCAAACCTCACATCGATAACGTTAAAAGCGTACTTTACACAACTCAATACCTATGTCTAAAAAACAACGAAATAAATCCATCGGAATGTCAAAATATATTTCAACCGCTTCATTCTATGTTTCAAGATCTAACGCGTGATTACTATTCTCTATCTCATCTTATTTATTCAAAAACCAAAAGATCTGCGTGGTTTTCTGGCATTGGCACTGTTTTCAAACATGTATTCGGAACCTTGGATGAAAATGATGCGATTAGGTATAATGTCGCAATTCAAAGTCTAAAAGACGATGATAAGAAATTGTTAGAATTAGTTAAAGAAAATATTCTAATTTCAAAATCTGCTATATCTAGCTTTAATGAAACTCTTACCCAAGTTAATCAAAACGAGCAAAATTTAAATAGAGTTCTAGAAAATCTTTCGTCTCAAGTAACTAGCTGAACTATGAAAACGAACTCCCTTTTGTTTAGAACAACAATTCAAGAAATGTTTAACATACTTCAATCTAGTCTTTTAAATTTGTCATATAAATTAGAAGATATTGTTAACGCTATTTTATTTGGTAAAACTAATACCTTACATCCTTCCATTGTAACGCCTAAAGATCTGTATGATGAGCTTGTTATGAATATTAAATATATTTCAAAATTTTCCGAATTCCCTGTTAATCTAGAATTAGAAAACATTCATATTTTGATAAGATTGTCCAAAATAGTTTCATATGTTGCCGACAATGTATTAATTTTTACAGTAAAAATTCCTCTTGTTGCAATTTCAAAATTTTATCTTTACAAAACTATTCCTATTCCATTGCCTCACAACGGTTTTTTTCCAAATTCCTTTGCCCTAATTATACCTTCTTCTACGTATGTATCCATAAGTAAAGACAAGTCCAAATATTGTATTTTCGATAATTTAAATGATTGCAAAGAAATAACCCATGATGCCTTCATTTGTTCTAATAAAGAAGAACAGGACATCAAAGAATATCCCATTTGTGAAACGGATATCATGACTAAAGTTCTATCCTCCCTTCCTAAACATTGTAAAACAAACTTTGTATCGGGAAACTTACATTTTTTGGCAAAGCCTGGGAAACAACAGATGGATTTTTACTCATTCTACTCCTAAAAAATTACATATAAATTGTGAAATATCTGATTTCGATGTAACCTTACTAGGTACTGGTATTTAAGAATTAAAACCAAAATGCAATGGTTATTGTAATAGCTTTAAATTTATTTCTTCCGTGAATCCTACTATTAAATTAAACGAAATACATTCCAATTTTAACTTAATTAATGACTCTTGCTGTAATCTTAACACATTCAAAAAGTTTAATGTAAACGCATCTTTTAGGCCTTTAGAATATAAAATTAACCTTGATAACCTCATAAAATTGAATTCAAAATCGAATGATGTGTTACAATTAATAAGTGAATTTAATGATAATCGGGACTCAGAAACTATTCCGTTCCAATCAATATTGTATTACATTTCTTTGCTTTGTTTAATTATATTTATATTATACTACTTTTGTAAATGGAAATGCGTGGCCTTCTACCATAAATTCAGAATACATTCCACTCCTGCTATTTCAAAGGATCCCGACGTAGAAGGGGATAATATCGAAATGTCTAATCCAAGACTCACCGCAAGCTCATCCACGATTACGGGTAGTTTAATTCATTTTGTTTAAAGCTTTCTATTTCCATTCTATTCTATCATCTTTTCTTTCTATAGTAAACTTCACAGATTCACCCTGTAAGTTTACACTTAAGCGGGGGGTTGTTACGGACCCCTAATGTAATTAGAATTGCTGACGGACTGCTTCATCAGCAGTCTGGTCCAGATCTGGCGCAAGCCTCTGCCATGAGTCAGTCCGTCTACGATCTCGTACAAAGCCACACATTTCTATGAGCCATTTTTAATTGTATAAATCTTGTCTACTTCTATGTGTAAAATAAATTCCTTTTTTTTAAAATGACTTTTGCATGGCTCTCCGTAACAGATCGCTTAAATACACTCGGGAGCAAAAATATCGACTCAGCAAGTCTTAAAACATGACTTTCGTCTTACTGATGTTCATTTTAAGGCCCACCTGTTGAGTTACTCTGCTGAGGTCTTCGAGTATTGTATTAAGATCCTGCAGAGACTCTGCCATAACAACTATGTCGTCGGCAAATCTGAGGTGACTGTTGATGCCATATCCGTTACAATCATAAAGCTTAAAGACGTCCTCCAATGCAGCGGTAAACAGCTTTGGATTGGTCTCGTAGTTCTGTCTTAGATACGGACAGAAATTGTGTCGTTTTCATACAAACACTTCAACACTTGGACGTACCGAGTTAATTCGGCATCTCTGTAGAAATCTTAACACAGCCCATGTTTCCATCGAATCAAAGGCCTTTTCATAGTCCACAAACGCCAAGAAAAGTGACTGGTTATTCTCCTCGGTCCTTGACCATAATATATTAACCTATTTGTATTTATTGTGACATATTATCTTTTACGGTGATTTCATTTTCAACTCATAGGCGATCTGATTCATAAAACGTTTCTGTATCACTGTCTGATCTTAAAAATGACCCATCACAAGAGGAATCGTGCACTGAATAATCTGAAGAATTTGAAACTGAATCGGTGTCATCGTTATATGAAGATCTTATCAAGACATCAGAAATTAAAATAGGTTTTTCTGAGGTTTTAAATTTTGGCTCGTAATCAGATCGCTTAAATATACTCGGGAGCAAAAAAATCGACTCAGCAAGTCTTAAAACACTTACATAACTCAGCAAGTCAGAACTTGCATTCAAATATCGCTAGCTAGAGCTAACTAAGCCTAGGTTCCAGATTCGCCTTAAAACTCTTAGTCAAAGGTTTTAGCTGTTACGTGAGGCTAAATTCTTGAAAATTAACACTTGTTAATCACAAGATGAAGTTTATAGGAACAAACAATTGGAAATTACAGAAATACATTGGAAAGAAAAGTTGAAATTAAACTACTGATGTTGCAATTGAAATAAAAAAAATATATAATAATAAATAATATAATAATAAATAATGTCATTGTAAGTTTGAACGTAGTCTAGCAAGTGAGAAGAATGTATGAATGAGCCGAACGACGCAACGTCGCGAACGTGTGTTCTAATAATTTAAACTCCTAGTCTTATTTTAAGTGTTTGTCGAAAATCTTTGAATAAACGAATAACATAAATAAAGAAGAATTTTAATAATCCCACAATTTTGTGGGCTCGTCCGGGATCGAAGATAAAAATCGAATCGATCAAAGAAAGGGATTACGAAAAAACATGGCGAAAGAGGATGCCGCCCATACGCAGAGCACGTTACATCTTATCTCAGATCTTATACCTAAATTTAATGGACATGACAAGACATATGCCGCTGCAAAATCCCCGGTCAAAAGTCCCGGTGCAGGATGTGGAAGAATACAGTGAAATATGTGACTGGACGCCATTACAACAGCTATTAATGGCTCTACGCTCGCTAACAGGTACCGCCGAACATTTAAATTCTGGGAAGATTTGAAAACGGCGATATGTAAGGAGTTTCCAGACTCCGTGGATGCCAAGGCCATTCACGAGCTCATGACTCAACGTAAAAAACGGCGTGATGAAAGTTGTCTCAATTATGCTCGTAATTAAGGAGCTTGCCCGGCGTGTCAAAATGGCGGACTATGTCGCTATAAAATATATATAGTTGACGGCATTGTTGATAGAGAGACAAATAAAATTATGTTGTACGGAGTAAATAGATACGGCGAATTAAAGAAAAAATTAAAAAAATATGAAAATTTAAGAGAAAATATCAAAACCAAGTAGTAACAGTATAACAATGGCGTGTCAAAAACTGAACATCAACGCAGTAAGGGAAATCTAAAAAATAATATAACTAAATGATATAATTGCGGAGCTGGTGAACATTTATCGAGAGATTGCCCACGGAAGGTGGAGGGCCCAAAATGCTTTAATTGCAATGAATATGGGCATATTTCATCCCGATGCCCGCTTAAAACATCTGAAAAAAATAATGTTCATAGTCCACCAAACACAAGATGGCGAAATACGAGAGCGGGCGACGCAACGTGTTCAATGGCTACGTGCGAGGGAGACGGAGCGACTTCTACGTCAGCGTCGGTGATCGACAAGATGGCGAACACCGATAGCGGCCATAATGACAGTGTGCGTCAATGTTGCTGTCAATTGGACACGTACGATGTCAACAAACAAAACTTTAATTGTGAAAAGCCTTTAAAGTTAGTGAAAATGTGCGGGAAAACGCTTATCGATTCGGATAGTGATTTGTACCTAGCATCTTCTATATTCAATTGTACCGAAAAGTAAATTCTTGAATTAATATGCTTCTCCAAGAACAAAGACAGCTATGTTACTTATTATATTTGAGTTTTTTTATTAAGATATTGTTGTACCAAGTAAATATGGGCCTTATAATGATAAATAATAAATATTTACTGAACAAAAAAATGCTTTTTTTTCAATATCCACAGAAGCACTACCTTCTATTACAAATGAGGAAGCCACCACTTGTTCCTGGAGAAACTTCGGAAATTTCTTCATCTCCAAGAGTAAAAAGTGTATCTCAGGTCCTTGTAGATAGTAATGACAGTTCTTTTATGCAGGATCATGACGATTTTTACATTCCTCATATAAACGCGTTTAAAGACGAATGAATGCAGTATATAAGATGATAAAGATGATAAATTTTGAACCAAAGCGTGTGGGAGTGAAAAAAGCGGTGTGAAATGAGGATGTATGCAAGATGGCATTCTCTTAAGCCGGCGCACCTAATGTAAGTAAGACGCATATTAAAGTGATTATTTTATTTAAGACGATTCAAGACTTTTATTTCGCACAACACAACTCCCACATAAATTTGGAGGCTCGTCCGGGATTAAATCAAGAAGTGTGTGTGTTTTTTGCGAAAAAGACGACCACGTGTGCGGCACGAAGCAAATGTGGCCCGGAGAGCGTACGACTTATTACGACGAATATACTCAGGATCGCCCGATCCGGACACGGAAAGTGAAGACGGCATTGGGGAAAACGATGATCAAAGAACAAGATTACAAATGCCTCAGCAGCGTAACGCGTTGGGTAAATTATATTATATATTGGGGGGCGACTGTCGGGTACAAGCTCTGTGTTCACGCGCCTGCTCAATCCAAATGGCAATACTACTCCGCAAGTCTTAACTATGCAAATAAGAACGCGTGTGTACTTTGTCTATTGTCAATTGTCATTGCAATAAATGTCATCGACGAACAACAACACTTCATTCTCCACTTTGATCCCGTTGCATCCCTCACATCTGGCGACCGTTCTAATTGAAGAGAGCCAGCAAAATACAAGAAAGTCAACAGCAGTCAGCGGTCTGAGCAACATTTTTCGCATCACGACTGCCTATTCAGATAAGTGCTCCGTGAATTCTTACCATTCATATAACCTATATTCCACGTTTTCCAAATTCATATTATCCAGTTATTCTGTGCATTATTTTCTGTAATACTGTTTTTAATCGTTGTGCAAACAAAATAAAAGTTATAGATTCGATAGTTTTTCGCCTTTTAAAGAAATATCATCTTTTATATAGTGAAATCGTGAGTGTTAGATCGTTGTTGTTTTTTTTTTCTCGCGGGAGGATCGTTAGACAGTTTATACAGTAATAATATATTATAAATATAAAATAATATCACATAAAATAATAGTAATAACATATAATAGTGAAATTCTCTAATAATATAGTGATTTACTTAGTATTGTCATAAAGTGCTTACAGCTGGCAAACATGACACAGGAAAACCAACATGGCGAAAATGACACAAGCCAATGCGGAACAAGCGGAAGCGAGAAGCCATTACAGACGCCATATTTGAATGACATTTAAACGTCAATGTTAAATGTAAACATAGAAGTGTAAAAAAATAAATACAAGTTTTTATAAGTTTGTGATATTAGCATTGAGACTAATAGATACAGGCAGTGTAGTAAATTTAGTATCGTTAGATTTATTTTTCGATTTAATGTAAATTCGTATCTTAAAGAAAAAGTATTATTATCAGGATTAGGTTTTGAAAATGTTTATTCATTAGTGTAGTGTATGCGGATTGACGCGTGTAACGTACTTTGTACATTTATATACAGGACACATATATGTAACACATACATGAACATAGTCACACTAACTCACACTAGTCTCATGATGCACCACGACAGTAACACGAGAGCCTTTGGTGAGAGTGGTCGTGAAGTGACATGTTGTTACTTGTTAGTGCGTGTTTGAGCCTGTGCTACATTCATAGAACATTATTTTATACAATTAGGATTAGGAAATACAACTACAATAAAGTTTAATATGAAGTTGGACATTGCTTTAACATGTTATTTTATGTGGTACCTGTAAATACAATGCCATATAAGACGATTTTAGGTCAGCCATTTTTGGATGTAGCCACTGTTATCATTAATAAAGGTTCTGAGAATGTGATTGGTGTGAATGAGCATGAATTGTTAAAATGCTTAATTACAGATGTTCAAGATGAGACAACTATTAATATCAGTGATCAACATTTGCGCGATGAGGTACAGATTTTGGTGAGAAATTACACTCCACTTCAAGTGTTGAGGTTTTAAATTAGTTGAAGATTCATCAGCAGATATTTGGTAACCTCAGCAGCATAATAACTGATAAAGGTACAGCATTTACCAGTGCTGACTGTCAAACATATTGTAAGGAAGAAGATATAAAGCAAATTACGATTACTACAGGTGTACCACGAGGAAATGGTGTGAAAGCGAGATATGAGAATGTATGCAAGGTGGCGTTCTCTAAAGCCGGCGCACCTAATGTAGTAAGACGCATATTAAAGTGATTATTATTTAAGACGATTCAAGACTTTAACTTCGCAAAACACCACTCCCACATGAATTATATAATAGTATTTTTATATTATTATCTATGAATATCGTGAGTGACCGAGCCTTGCTCGGTAAATTTTTTTCAAAATTAAAAATAAACTTAAAAAAAAAATAATAATAGGTTAGGTGGGGCTCGATCCTAGGTAGGTTCATTTCTCGCAACGACCCGTTCCCCGAATAAGCTGCACCGACTTGACAGTTAATGGAAAAAATTCAATTCAATATTAGTCTTTTTTTATTGCCCAATAACAGGGATAAAATGATTTTTTTTTAAATAAAACCTAGCTAGATCTATTTTTTTGCCCCCATACCGCCGTTTTCGAGATTTTCCGAAAATATATATATGTCGTGCCCGAGTCGCTTGGCTGGGAATCTTGGCGCCGTGGTGTCATGGTTAAATGGAGTTCAATGATGTAGATGTCAACACATTCTATTAGGACGGTCGAGAGGACGTTTGTCCCATTTTTACGGGAACGCAAGCGCCAGGCCGGCGCTAGATGTGTACGAGTAGTGCCACCACTGTAGTTTTAATGAACCAATCTTATAACCAACGACGTCCACCTAATTATGAAATTATTAATAATTAATTTAATGGTTGGTTCAAAGTATGATTTCAGGAGCAGAACGATTAATGCGAGAGGATGACCCGGGACACCTGTAACGTCGGTCCATGCAGTACAGCAGGCGGGAAAGCCTTTAGTTAGTTTCAGATGCATCAAGCTGAGACACATCGCTGTCCTGTGCTCGAGCGGCGGGCGCGGACCGACCTAAAACGGCGCCAGCGCAGCGCGCAGCGGGTGGGATGGCGAAGGAGGCGATGAGCGACGCATCGAGGTCTGCACCGTCGAGCCACCCGGTGGGCCGTTACAATGATGATGTTATTCTTGTTTTATGTGTCAATTGTTCGTGCTCGTTAGTTAAAGGAGTTAGGGGACAAAAAACGTTAGTTGTTAAAGTAATATTGTTCATTTATTTATTCATTACTTCACTTCTCATGCCTCCTTGTAGCACACATCAGAACAATATTTTATTTACTCTTGATTGTACGCACATAGGGCTACCATTGCCTAAGTTGCTACCGCTGGACAATAATGGACTAAGACGGATGGCAGCCCTAAGCGCACAGCAGGGTGGCCGGACTGGCCGCGCGAGCTTCGTTGCTACGTTGCATGCGACTCGTGAGCCAGCCGGCCACCCACTCGCCTCGCCGCCGCGCCACGCCCGCGCACTTTGCACTTTGAAAAAGAACTGATTTAAATTTTTTTTACTATCTTATCACTGCATCATACACCAAGAAAACCTTGCAGCGCGTACCGCTGTGCCGGCAGTTGACGCCGTGATGAAAACTGTTGTAAACATTGTTAACTTTATTAGAGCACGAGAACTTAAATATAGGAAATTCAAGATTTTGTTAGAAGAATTAAATAGCGAGTAAGGCTATGTACTTTTACACACCGGAGTACGATGGTTGAGTAGAACAAAAGTTTTACAACGATTTTACGGCTTAAGGCACGAAATAATTTTATTTCTACAGCAAAATAACAGAGTTTATAGCGAACTTGAACAAGATAGTTTGTAGTTAATGTGTAGAACCGGCTATACTCACGTCTTATTCTATCGGGTTACCCCGACTAGTTTCGAACCCATCCGGGGCTCCCATTCATGAGCTGCCGCGATAACGTCGTGTAAAGAGCTCATGAATAGGAGCCCCGGATGGGTTCGAAACTAGTCGAGCTAACCCGATAGAATAAGACGTGAGTATAGCCGGTTCTATACATTAACTATGAATACTACTCACGATAGTTTAAATTTAAAAAAAAAAGATAGTTGGTGGTGTCTCTTTGCATTTTTGAAACATTTGGTGACCTAAATCGTCGTTTACAAGTTGAAAATAAAATTATTCGAAACCTTAAAACACATTAGAAACAAAATATTAATATTCGGAGACGTTAACGAAATTGCTATATCGGATTTTAAAAACCCATTCGAGAAACATTCATTTGTTAAAATTTATAATATGCTTACTTACCTTTTTCATAACACCGACATAAAAATTCATATATATAATCATAGTATAACATATCCGTCACTCACGGAAATAAAGAAAATCTTGAAGGATAACCACGATATTCCTATCGCAGGACATTTAGGATCGGCTCGCATGTATAGTAGAATAAAGGATAAGTACTACTGGAAAGGTATGAGAAGTAACATAGAAGATTACGTAAAAGCATGCAAATCATGCCAGGAGAACAAGGCTCTTAGGAAGATCAACAGAGCACCCATGCAAATAACCAGCACTTCCACTCAACCTTGGCAACGACTTAGCCTTGATATAGTAGGTCTGCTTCCAGAATCTGGAACTGATAAATTTAGTTTATACTCACTCTCCAAGATGATTTAACAAAATTCTCAGTAGCTTATCCTATAAGAAGTACAACTGCTGAGGAAACCAGCGAATGTCTTTTACATTTTATCTCAATATTTGTTATACCAAAAGTTATTTTAACTGATCAAGGAACAAATTTTACAGCAGAACTCTTCAAGAAAACTTGTGATTTCCTGAAAATAAAGCAATTATGGTCATCGCCATATCATCCGCAAACACAAGGAGCACTTGAAAGAACACTCCACTTTAAAAGAATATCTTAAATCGTTTGTTAATAGAGATCAAGACGATTGGCCTATATATGTATACACGGCGATGTTAGCTTATATATAATACTGCTGTAAATTCAACAACTCATTATCTCCTTATGAGTTAATGTATAGACATAAACCTTTCATAACAAATTCAATTATCAATGAAACCCCTAGCGTGACATATCCAGAATATGTTTAAATGCTCCAGAACCGTGTTAAACACTCACAAGAGAAAGCATCTGAAAATATTAATAAATCAAAAACTAATTCGAAAAATTATTATGACCAACATAGTAAACTAATTAAATATAAAGTTGGAGACTATGTCTATTTAAAAAATCACTTTAGGCTTCGAAAAGCTTTGTCCCCTTTTTGGAAAGGACCATATAAAATAATTAAGATTTTAGGTAATAATACCTTATTTCTTCTTATTAATAGACGACATGTTACTCATCATTATGACCAAGTAAAACCAGCTAACATTAGTAATGATAGTTAGGAAAATCATTATTTTTCTGAGTAACGTGACTTAGAGATTAGTTATAGATATTAGATATATAAGAATAGATAAATAAGAAATCATAACCTTTTTATTATTGCATTCAAGTTTTACTTTTATTTTATTTTTTTTATCATACAAACTTATTATTATTAATTTAGGAATTATTTTTCAGCGTGTCCGCTCAAACACAACATGAATATGTCTAACAAATAACGTCAAGCCCTGGTATCTACTTCGATTATATATACGTTGCTTCATTCTTCATATATGATTTTATACTATGTAGTTTCCTCTATTTGATTGGTAACTCGCACAATTTTTAAAGATATTTCAAAACGTACTTCCGGTGTGCGGTGGGGGTAGGCGGTACCCCTACCGTGCCACCCAGACTTACTACTCATTCCTTTTTTGTGCGCGGTAACTGTCGCACGCGTCTTCTCTGCAAAATGCCGAAAAATATCGAATCGCAAATCAAGTATAAAAAGAAAATAAGGAAAATTGAGAAGGACGTGAAGGTACGAAGGAAGATTATCTATTCTCCATCGGATTCGTCGGATAACGAAGGTTAGTAGTAGTATAAAGATGTTTTATGTTGCATTGGGATTGACTGCGAGTCAATAACTTTGACATATTTTATAACAACATAATTCCTTTATAAAACAGGCATCGGGGTTGACTGCGAGTCTCCAACGATGACATAGGTCAGAAAATATGTACATTCTAAGATAGATGTATCATTCCTCTGCAATCTTTTAGCGTTATTATATGGCTACCTGCACTAGTTGTGTATTCAAAAGTGAACACATAAAATTATTATTTTATATAACATGGTCCTTTAGTCAGCTATAGTGGCACCTGACACTGCGCAAGAACCAGATCTGGATATTTGTAATAATTCACCAGATCAAGGCACTATCTTAGAAGAGCCTATCCTTCATGAGGATGGAGCCGCTATCGAAACGATAGACCTGGAACCTGAAATCCTGGCTGCCCTTGGAGAGTCCATATCTGACGTACCTGACTATGGAGAAAGTATACATGACAATTTGTCCAAATTGTGGCCTCCTTTACTGAAGAGAGGTATGCTTAAAGAAAATAAAGATAAATTAATGCAAGAGTACCTGATTCCAGACAACTGCAGATTATTGCAGGCACCGAAACTGAATGCAGAGATCTCAGCTGCTATTCCGGACATGGTTCGTAATCGCGATAAGACGCTTACTGCAACTCAACAACAGTTGGGAGCAGGGATCTCTGCTATCAATAGAGGCTTGGACTCTCTCCTGAAGGAAGACAGTAAGGTCCAAGCACTAAAGCATCTAAGCAATGCTTGCAGATTGCTATGCGACTCGCATTACCTTGCGACGCAAACAAGAATAAAGTTGAATACCCCGAGTATTGACAAATCATTTTTAAGTCTAATCAATGATTCCGAACAAGACGGAACATTGTTCGGTTCCACCTTATCGGACAAGATAAAAGCTGCCAGGGCTATTGAAAAGCAAGGACTCTCAATTAAGAAAGCGGCCAAGCCCCAAAAACCTACAGGGCAACCGCCCAGCAGCTCTCGACAAATTTCCCAACAGGGAAACTGGAATGCGCCGCCCCGGTACTCGGCGAGCAGGGGGGGGGCGCAGCAGTTACTACAGGAGGCCGCCTATTGGCTCAGACGCCTGTATAAAGCGTCTACTTAAAGGTGCATATAGATCAAGACCCACAAGAGCCAAATATACCAGCACCGGGGTCCTAAAATAGTGTTAGATGTAATCTCAACATGGATTCCAAATTTAGAAATTTCCCTTGAAAAGCTCACTAAAAAGCTTGTTATTTGATTAGCTCTCTCTACTGCTCACAGGGTACAAACTCTGTCCCTAATCAAACTTAGCAATATTTTAATCTCAGAAAACGGGGTCAGAATAATGATAGCCGATATAATAAAGACATCTGGCCCAGGTAAGGAGCAGCCAATTCTTTTTTTGCCATATTTTAGAGAAAATACGAGTATTTATCTGGCTACTGCTCTCTCAGACTATATATCTAAAACCAAAGATATACGGCCTGAGGGAGTGGTGCAGTTGTTGTTAACATATAAAAAACCATTCAAAACTGCTACCACCCAATCCATCAGTAGATGGATTAAACATGTACTGTCTGAGAGCGGAGTAGATATTAGTGTATTCGGGGCGCACAGTACACGCCACGCGTCCACTTCACCCGCGAACTCCGCGGGCATGAATATAGAAATAATTCGTAAGACTGTGGGGTGGACTGTCTCATCTAACTACTTTGCACGTTTTTATAACAGACCGATTTTAGATGAAGGAAATTTTGCTAAATCGGTTTGCTTACGAAACCAATGAAAGTACCCAAAAATCAAACCTATTTATATTTGATTATAAAAGAACATGCAAAGCTATTTTAATTTATAGTGAAGTACATGAATAATTATTGTTATGTATTACACGCATTTATGTAATTAGAGCTGTAAAAAGATCATGTTTTTTTATTTTCTAAACTTTCTGCTCTTAACATCTACGTAGTATAAAATCATATATGAAGAATGAAGCAACGTATATATGTATAATATATGATCAAACGAACTTTCTAAGTGAAGTTCGATCGATATTATATTAGTTGCTTCATTCAAATATATGGTCCCTCCCAACCCTAACATAACGTTTATTATAACCCAGTTTTTAAAGAAAGTTTTGCAAAAGTTTCATTAGTCTTTTAAAAAAATGAGTAGTAACTCTGGGTGGCACGGTGGGGGTACCGCCTACCCCCACCGCACACCGGAAGTACGTTTTGAAATATCTTTAAAAATTGTGCGAGTTACCAATCAAATAGAGGAAACTACATAGTATAAAATCATATATGAAGAATGAAGCAACGTATATATAATATATGATCAAACGAACTTTCTAAGTGAAGTTCGATCGATATTATATTAGTTGCTTCATTCAAATATATGGTCCCTCCCAACCCTAACATAACGTTATTATAACCCACTTTTTAAAGAAAGTTTTGCAAAAGTTTCATTAGTCTTTAAAAAAAATGAGTAGTAACTCTGGGTGGCACGGTGGGGGTACCGCCTACCCCCACCGCACACCGGAAGTACGTTTTGAAATATCTTTAAAAATTATGCGAGTTACCAATTAAATAGAGGAAACTACATAGTATAAAATCATATATTCGAATGAAGCAACTAATATAATATCGAACGAACTTCACTTAGAAAGTTCGTTTGATCATATATTATTTAGAAAATTTAAAAATAAAGAAAGCAGAATTAAATGTAGTTGTGCCCGTAGATATTTTACATTTCGGTCCTCACATACAAAATATTGAAGAAGCGTTAATAATGACTAGGCGTCTATGTAACCAGACTCGTATTGTGCAAATTAATACCGAATGTTAAAATTTATTAAAACTTTTAAAAGTTAGATTTCATGATTTAAAGAAAGAATATGCTACTATTAATAAAACTAAACGCGCTGCGTGGATAGGTGGCATAGGAACAATCTTCAAACAAATATTTGGTTCTTTGGATGAAGATGATGGTCTAAAATACGACGAGGCAATAAAAACTTTGCAAAGTAATGAAAAACAATTAATTTCTCTAATAGAAGAAAACATTTTAGTTACCACATCTCCAATATCGTCTTATAATAGCACCATACATAAAATTAAAATGAATGAAAATAACCTTAATGACGCTATTGACAGACTCACGTTAAATGTAAAGAATATTACGGAAATTACTAATGGATTACAAATTTTGGAAAATATTAATGAAGTCTTTGATAACATAGAAACATCTATACTCATCTTTCCAATTAGAAGATATAGTTAATTCAATTTTATTTTGTAGTCATAATATACTACACCCTGCAATTATAACACCTAGACAGTTGCATCAGGAGCTTGTAGATAATTACAGATATTTACCTAAAGATTATTCAGAGATATTAAATCAATTCATCTCCTTTTTAATATTTCTAAGATCATTTGCTATCATTTTAATAATAAAATAATATTTGTGTTGCAACTACCGTTGGTAAAAACCAAGGAATACGCTTTATTGCATTGCCAACAAACACCCTTTGAGGCAAAGAACCCTAACTCGTTTAATTTAATTTTACCAAACTATAAATATATTGCCATAACTAAGAATAAAGGTTCATACTGTGTCTTTGATAATCTCGAAATCTGTAAAGTTTGAATTCCTGGAAACTTTATTTGTAATATCGAGAATATTTATTCAACTGAAGGAAAGCCAATCTGTGAAACTGATAAGTCATAAACCTACACAATGTCAGTCACAAATTATTTTAGGAAAACTAGACTTATGGAAACCCATAACAAATAACAGGTGGATTTATATTCAATCGGAAAAGAACAAAATCACTGTTAAGTGTTCAAATGGTAGTTTATTCGAATCAAATATTTTGGGCACGGGAATAGTTAATATCCCTAAAAATTGTATTGCGTATTGCAAAAGCACAACGCTAATGCCTCAACACAATGTAATAAATATCATATCTCCTATAAATTCGTTTCCAGATTTTGATTTAATTAATGACTCATGTTGCGATCTAAATAGATTAAACAAAGTGAAAAGTAACGTGTCTCCTGTTGTCCTAAATAACATAGACCTAGATGAATTTAGTTCAGGTAAGAAAGATAAAATCCATTTTTAAACAATTAGAAAACATCGAATTACCACGCGTATCGCACATGGTGAAATATGGGACACACTATTCGATCTTAGCGATAGTTATTGTAATGATTATATTTTCATTTTTCGTATATTTTATTTATAAAAAATTAAGTAACTCTGGAGGAAATAATATATTTAAATTTAATGTATCGCATTCAGTACCTACTCAAGAAAATTGTGAATTAGAAGAAATCCAAATGGATAACTTAATCGCTCCAATTAGAAATAGAATTTAACAGAGACTTTGATTTCACCCCAAAGATTTGATTTCTTAACGGGGGAGGTGTTATAACCCTACAGTGTAAGGGTATGCTGACGTAGTTGTCATAAAGTTCAGCATCAGCATTATCATGTTGGTTCACCGCCATGATGTAGCCGTGCCCGGCAGTCAGTGAGCGGCCGTCGGACAGAGCAGTTGTGTGCTCTCATACTCATATATGTTTTATAAAAAAAAAAAATATATGGGACACTTACACACACGGTCGTCCATCCCCAAAGTAAGTAACTTAATACTTGTGTTATGGGTGACAGACAACTGGTGAATATATACTTATATATTCTTTAAATACATACATAAATACAAATATACACCCAGGCTCAAAGACCAACAAATTCATCTATAGAAAATGTCGGCCCTCGGCGGGAATCGAACCCACGACCCGCGGAGCTGAAGGCAGGGTCACTACCCACTGCTCCAACGAGCCAGTCGAATAAGTTTTGTAAAAGTGTTTTTTATGTTAAATAAATCTTTTTTAAAAAGGCAAGTCGTTTAAATCCCATAACAGTGCGCAGCCGAGGACGCAATCAGTAATCAGTGCAAAAGAAAAACTAGAAATTACACATGTTAGTACTTTGAGTCCACACAACGAATAATTAAACATCCATAATAGCAATAATATGGCACCAGAATGGATGAATTGGTATATCAAACTCAAAATTTACTTGCGAGCTAACCTTCTAGAACAGCCATACTCAATCTGCGGCCCGCTGGACTTTTTTTACGAATTTAGGCCCGAAGCCTAGTACAGCATTTTTAGAAAGAAATTAGAATTTTAATTGATAACGGTACGATAATGGTGTAAAAATAATGTTCATTTAATTATTCATTACTTCACTCGCCCACTCTTATGCCTCCTTGTAGCACAAATCAGAACAATATTTTATTTAGCTTTGCTTGAGCGCATATAGGGCTACCATTGCCTAAGTTGCTACCGCCGGACAAAAAAGGACAAAGACGGATGGCAGCCCTAAGCGCACAGCAGGTTGGCCGCGCCAGCGTCGTTGCTACGTTGCATGCGACTCGTGAGCCAGCCGGCCACCCGCTCGCCCCGCCGCCGGCCGATCAGTCTTCACTACACTTCTTTGTCAGTCTTTGACCATGTGTTTGTGACTGTGCGCGTATCGTTTTATTGAAATTTTGTCTGTTAACGTGTTGTGGGTTCTTTTTTTATGCCGGGAATTCAAAATAATTTCAATGGTGTGTGTTCAAATTCAAAACGTAAAATATCTGACAAAAATAGATTTCAAGATAATTGGGAAAAGGACTATTTTGTTGTACTTAACAAACATAATTCAGCAACTTGTTTATTTTGTCTTGAAAGTGTGATATTAAAAAAAATATATATTATGAGACAGTACAACAAAACACAACACCTTTAACGATAGTTTCCTAGTCGGGTCTGCATTGCGAAAAGAAAAGTCACGGTTCTTCAAAAGTTCGCTACAAGAGCAGCAAAATATTATGGCAGTGTCAATGTCACAAGATGTAGCAATAATTGCTATTTACTAGGAAAACATATGAAACCATTTACTGACGCTGAGATTATGAAGAAATGTTTGAAAAGTTTAGCAATAAAACACAGATAATATCACAAATCAGGCAACTACAGCTCTCAGATTCCACCTGCGTTGGGCGAATTGAAGATATTTCGAAACATATTTCTGACCACGTTATAGACAACTTGAAGTAGTGTAAATATTTCAGCTTGGCATTTGATTCAAGCACCGATGTTTCTTCAAGATCACAATGTTCTTTTCGTACGATACTGCACTAAAGAGAACACGATTTGCGAAGACTTTCTAAAATATCTGCCGATGAAAGTTCACTCCAGAGGAACCGATTATATTGATACTATTTGCACTTTTATGGAGAAAAATAACATTTGACATAAAAAAAATAGTATATGTATGCACGGATAGTTGCCCGTCTATGACAGGAACTGATGTTGGGTTTATTTCACTTTTGAAAAGGAACTACGATTTGAAATGTTTAACTATCATTCCACTGCATCATACACCAAGAAAACCTTGCAGCACGTACCGTTGTGCCGGAAGTTGACGCCGTGATGAAAATCGTTGTAAACATTGTTAACTTTATTAGAGCATGAGAATTTAACTATGGCAAATTCAAGACTTTGTTAGAAGAATTAAATAGCGAGTACGGCGATGTACTTTTACATACCGGAATACGATGGCTGAGTAAAACAAAAAATCTACAACGTATTTACGGCTTAACGCACGAAATAATTTTATTTCTACTGCAAAATAACAAAGTTTACAGCGAACTTGATCAAGATACTTTGTGGCATATCTCTCTCTCTTAGCATCTCTTTGCGATGTTTTAGAAAAACTTGGTGACCTTAATCGTCGTTAACAAGGTAAAAATAAACTTATTTCTCAGATGGCAAGTAAAGTATTTGCTTTCGAAGATAAGCTAAAGATGTATATCGAAGAAATAAATATTAAAAACTGCATAACTTTTCTACATTGGTAAAATATCAACAAGATGCAATTGATGTGTCCCCAGAAAACTATGCTACTATTACTTCATACTTAGTTTCGATAAGCAACGAATTTCAGAAAAGATAAGGATTTACGAAAAATAAAAAAAATGTCTTCTATGAGTGGAAAATCCCTGGCACTTAGAAATATTCATTACCACAGAACTCGCGGCATTGGGATTTGATTCTGTAAAAGTTATCGGACGAGCTGAAAAATACCTTACTGCAGCAGCAAAATGCTCTATTGCTCGCAGAACTACAAAAATTAAAACCACCTTCAACGGATAGTAATAAGACTGACATACTCCCTACTGATCCTGTCCCCTGTCCTGTTACTGAATCTCCTTCAGTCTACAGGGTAGCTGTTAAACTTCCTCCCTTCTGGCCTGACCGGCCTGCTATTTGGTTTGCACAGGTTGAGGCGCAGTTCAGCATTTCTGGAATTTCAGCTGATCTAACACGATTTAATTATGTTATTGCTCAATTAGATACTAGAGTTATTGGTGAGGTAAAAGATATAATTCTTCAACCTCCACATGATGAAAAATATAATAAATTAAAATCTGAGCTCATACGTAGACTCTCTACATCTGAGAAACAACGTGTCAGACAGCTTGTTAGTGATGAGCCATTACATCTGTTTAAAAACACTGTCAAAAAGAGGCTGATACAGAAAGCCTACTATACTCTTGAAGATTATTTGGAAGATAAGAATGTGTGGATATAGCTCTCTTTGAACCTGTACAAGACAGTAACGACTTAATGTAAATAGTATTAAGAATTATATTTTTAAAAGAGCAACCGCCGAGTTTCTTGCTGGCTCTTCTCGGTAGGAACAGCTTTCCGAACCAGCAGTAGAGTTGACGATTCAAAAGCACTTGTTTACAAGTTTATTTGAATAAAGAATATTTTGAATTAGAATTTGAGGAGTTGGGGGATCGTCGTCCATCCCAATTCCTATGACATCTTAGGTCTTTAGCTGGGAACGCCTTAACAGACAAAAATTTGCTTCGCCAGCTTTGGATGCGCCGTCTTCCACAACACCTACAGGCGATTTTGGCTGCTCAATCAGAGCTTGCACTCAGTAAAATTGCTGAGCTTGCAGACAAAATTTTGGAAGTATCACCAGGTATTGCCACTTCTCGTTCGCCAGCAGTCTTCGCCAGCATATCCACCGCCTCACCACCCATTTTCGATGAAATCATCCGACGCCTTGACGAGCATTCAAAGCAAATTGCTGCTCTGTCAACCCAACGAAACAGACATAGATCCCGGGCTTGCTCAAACCATAACCCGATAAACCAAAAATGTGCTTCTAACATAAGAAGTATGGAATTAAGGCACTTAAATGTGTAAAACCTTGCATGTGGACGACGTCTCTGCCATCGGGAAATGAAAACAGCGGTCTATAATGACGATGACAGACTGCTTACGGGAGAGTCGCCGCCTGTTTGTTACTGAACGTGTTTAAAAACGTCCGTTTTTAATTGACACTGGCTCTGACCTTTCTTGATATCCATACAAATGGTTAGCTACGTTATCTAATTATACGTTGGCTGCTGCCAATGGTAGTGACATCCGCACTTATGGCCATTTACAAATGACTTTCAATTTAGGTTTGCGACGCGCTTTTCAGTGGAATTTTATAATTGCTGAAGTCAATACTGCAATCATTGGCTCCGACTTCTTAGCTCATTATAGTCTTTTGCCAGGCTGTGCTAATAAAAAGCTCGTTGACAGCAGTACCGGCTTATCGTGCAATGCTGCAGTTGCAACTTCATTTCATTTCAGTGTCAAAAGTTGTTTCTGCTCCATCGTACAAATATGATGCGGTACTTTCGGAATTTTCGTCAATATCCAGCCCTTGCGGACCTATTCGAGAACCAAAGCACAATACAGTCCATCACATAGTAACTACCGAAGGTGCCCCGGTCGTCTCCTTGTCTCTCTTCTCTTGTCTCTCTTGTCTCTCTTATCTTGTCGTCCTCGGCGATTATCACCTCAGAAGCTTCAAGAAGCTAAAAAGGTTTTCGACGATTTTGTACAGTGCGGAACAGCTTAACCTTCTAACAGTGCCTGGAGTTCGCCTCTCCATATGGTATCTAAACGAGATGGAACTTGGCGTCCTTGTGGAGACTATCGCGCGCACCATACCTGATAGATATCCGGTTCGCCATATCGGTGACATTAGTAATGGTATATCAGGGTGTACTATATTTAGCACAATGGACTTTGTAAAAGCTTATCAGCAAATATCTGTTGCGCCATAATCGCTGTTTTCGAAATATCTTGATATTTCGAAAACAGACTTTTCGAATTTAACTACATGACTTTTGGTCTGCGAAATGCAGGCCAAACATTCAAAAGATGTATTGACGAAGTTGGCCAGGGGTTAGATTTTTGTTTCGCCTATATAGATGATATCTTGTTGACCATATCGTCTTCAAAAGGTTTGAAGAATACGGAATTGTAATTAACCCAGCAAAATGCGTATTCGGTATGTCCGAAGTTACCTTTTTGGGTAATCGCATCTCCGCCGATGGAATGCGTCCACCAACAGAGCGCATTCAGGCTCTTAAAGATTTTCCCCCACCCAAGACCGTACACGAATTCCGCCGGTTTCTTGGGATGATTAACTTGTATCGACGATTTTTACGCCATGCTGCAGAAATGCAAGCGCCG
The DNA here is from genome assembly GCA_947086495.1 of Morpho achilles. NCBI lineage: Eukaryota > Metazoa > Arthropoda > Insecta > Lepidoptera > Nymphalidae > Morpho > Morpho achilles. The sequence continues at coordinate 14,536,786 of CAMTZB010000005.1, forward strand.
CTGGTTAATGCCATAGTAACTGCTCAAGGCAAAGGTACTACACCAATTTCGTGGACTCCTGAACTCGAAGCAAGTTTCGAAGCGTGCAAAGACAATTTGTCTTCCGCTGCTCTTCTGGCTCACCCATCTCCCAATGCCGAGCTAGTACTTTTTACGGACGCCTCAAATTCCCACGTAGGTGCTTGTCTACAACAAAAAGTTGGTGGTCGTTGGGAACCCTTAGGTTTCTTTAGTAAAAAGTTGAACTCACGGCAGGCACAATGGCCGGCTTACTACAGAGAGCTTCTCGCAGTATATGAGAGCGTGCAACACTATCGCTATTTTCTCAGCGCTCAGCATGTCACAATTCATACTGACCATAAGCCACTAGTATATGCGTTTACGCAGCGCAGTGACCGGCTTCCACCAGTTCAGTTGAATCAACTATCCTTTATTTCACGATTAACGACGGATATCGTCCACATAACGGGTGTAGACAATGCCGTTGCGGACACTGTCTCGCGTCGAAGCAATTAGCTTCGAAACCGACTACTCTACCCTCGCCGTTTACCATGAACAGGATGACATCTTGAAAAAGTATCAAAAGTATCAAAGTATGAAAAAGTATCCTCCCTTAAACTGGAGGTTATCGCAGTTCCTGGCACTAAAACCACATTGGTCTGCACAATAGCAACTGGACGTCCGAGACCGTTTGTCCCAGAACCACTACGGATTTTTTTTTACACACTTGCACGAATTAAGTCATCCCGGCACTAAGGCCACGATTCGGTTAATCTCTGAGCGTTTCGTATGGCCAGGCATAGCATATAGATATTATCGGTCCGTTACCTTCTTGTTCAGGCTATCAATACTGTCTCACAGCTGTTGACCGGTACACTCGGTGACCTGAAGCTTGGCCTATGAGTGGGATAACCGCCGAAGAAGTAACGACCACGTTTGTTGCTGGCTGGATTGCTCGATATGGCGTTCCTTGTATTATTATGATAGACAATTTGAGTCGGATCTATTCAGACACTTTAATGACATGTGTGGCATAAAAAGAATTCGCACTACAAGCTATCATCCGTGCGTCAATGGGTTAGTGGAGCGTATGCACAGGCAACTGAAGACGTCACTGATGTGTCACAACACTTCCTGGCTGAGTGCGTAGTACAAAAACTAATAAACGGTGCGGGTGGCACCGTTGAAATTACCGATCGTGCGGATTTGTCATTAACGATGTCGCAGTGGTCTAGTGAGCATCACGCGTTCGCTGTAGAGACATTTTTTAAGAGCAATGATTCTTACATAATTACTCGCCGACAATTTTGTTCAAAGTTCGGTATTCGGCTAATACGTGATGGACCAAATGTAAACTTAATTCGTTCGTGGGTACAGATTCCGCTCAACTGCTTCGGCTATGAATGTCCCGAGGCCAGGACCCAGCCGAACTTAAAAGGACTTCCGAAAACATTAAACTGGTTGAAAACAGTTTACGTGAAAATCCGGAACTTTCAATACGGAAAAGAAAAGCCTCACTGGGACTTCCAAGAGCGATTATCCACGAAATTTTGAAAAAGGATCTGGAGTTCCATCCTTTTAGAATTCAAATCGTTCAAGAATTGAAAGAAAGTGACTTTACGCAAAAAAAATTGTGAAACGATGTTGGAGTGTTTTCGCAGTGTTAATCCCATTTTTTGGAGCGACGAGGCTCATTTTCACTTAAACGGCCATGTTAATAAGCAAAACTGCCGTTATTAGTCTCCAAGAACCCGCAACCCCCGATTGAAACATCAAAAACCTTTGCATTGCCCCAGGGTAACCGTTTGGTGTGCCTTATCAGCGCTTGGGATAATTGGACCATTTTTTTTTCGAAAATTCTCTAGGCCAGGCAACGAATGTCAATGGTGAAAATTATCGACGCATGATTACGGATTTTTTTTACCAAACCTGCGAGCTCATCCATCGTACTCTTCACACACGTAGTTTCAACAGGATGGGGCGACAGCACACACAGCTAGAGCTTCGATGAATTTGCTCCGGGAAAATTTCCCCCAAAAACTGATCAATCGTTTTGGGGATATCCCATGGCCACCGAGATCGCCGTATTTAACTCCCATGGATTTTTTTTATGGGGCTACCTCAAAGAGAGGGTTTATAATGACACTCCCCAATCTCTTGTGACTTTAAAAGAAAATATTCATCGAGAAATCAGCTCAATTGAACCGAGTTTACTGCAGCGTGTGGCGCAGAAAACAAGGTTCCGTTTTGAACAGTGTGTTCAACTCGATGGTAGACATTTGGATGACATACTCTTTAAAAAATGAAATCCGCATTTCTATTGTATCGTTCAATGCTTTTAAGAAAACTTTGTGTCAATTATTACGTTTTTTATTTAAGTGCTAAAATATAAAACTGCTACCAGACACCCTTTATCATTATCTTCATCTTCAAAAAGTCATTAATTTCTATGGATATTATGTAACACTGCGAAAGCAACTATAATATTTATTAGCTTTAGTATTAAGCTTAGTTGCTTAACCTTTTTGCAAATATGGGTATTTCCTCTTCCAAACACCAAACGGCCTTTTTATAATATTTCGAGTTTTAATTTGAGACCTGTTATATTTCTCTTCTGGTGATGTCTGGGGATGTGACACAGGGTTTAGAAGATGCCTAGGACATGGATAACCTGCATCTGCTACTAAAACTGCATCAATTGTAATACTTTGTAATTCCATGTTTAGTTTTGAATTTCAAAATATACGGCTTTCGTAGGTGCTACTTGCTGTACTCGTACTACGATGTCGTATATCTTCAAGTTAGGGCCACAAACAACTTGAACATTCAATGAAACTGTTAGGCGATAGTAGGCTGTAGACACAGTGAAAGTCAATTCATACAAATTTTTCAAGATGTTTTATTATTTTTGAAAAATGTAACCGCCGAGTATCTTCTGGTGCTTCTTAGGTAAGTGTACGCTTCTGAAACTAGTACCTTCATAATTATTTGTCAATTGAAAATGCATTGTAAAAGCCAACAAACAGAATAAAGAATAATTTGAATTTGAAGATTACGTCGCAAACGGTATTGCAGCAAGGATATACAACGACCTGTTCAATGTGGAATCTTAAGATTCATTTTCATTGAATCTCTGAATGCCATAATATTCTAAATTCGAAGTGTAATAGTGATAATACACAAAATAAATCAAGAAAAAGTATAAAAACAGTTTAGTCAATAATCTTACTGATAGGAGCAGTGACATTAATCTTGTATCATTTGTCTTATTAATGACATTAAATCAAAAGGTTTTGGTAAAGGTTTACACTACACGACTACTACTACAACTACAGTTAGCACAAATTTTGAACATTATATTAGTTTTAGTTAGCACAATATTTCAAAATGTCATGAATCAGAGTAAATTAATTCTGCTAATTAAATCTGGAGATAAAAAAATTCTATAACTTACCAGCTTTTGGATAAATCTTTGAAAAAATCGTGCAATGATTTCGATTCGAATAAATTATCACTCGAGAGCGCTATGGTTTTACAAATAGGTCCAAAAAATCCGTAGAGCAGAGATGGGAGATAATTAGGTGCCTCAGAGCAACCAAAAATGCAGATCTAAACCTTGCGATAAAGAAGACTGTTTGGAAAATATCATGCTCTACTCAATGACCAGCGAATCGGCACGTCTTGAGCCTATCTAAAGATCATTAAAATTACGCAGACCAAACGGTACAACAAACATCTCAGCCGTGTTATGTCTACGCTTCCATAGATTCAAATGATAGAAAAAAGAATACCTGCGGTAGCTAATAACTGGTGACCTTTGAGATGAATAGGACTCTTATAGTGATGTGCTAGATTTTATCCCTCATGAAGCCTTGATAGACGAGTTAGAGGATCGTCGGCGATGGTAGAATAAAAGATGCTACTCTTCTGCAAATGCAGAGAAGACATTGACGACAATAATGCAGATCCTATTTTGATGAATGACTGCGATGGACAGTTCTAGTTTTGTTGTTCCAATAGAAGAAACCTCATATGGAAGAAGGATTTCTTGAAATTCGACAAAAATAGCCTAAAATTCACTAAAGGCACCCTATTTGACATACAAATACTAGAATTCTGATTGCTTACGATTTTTTCACTACTTTTTTCGTTTTAATTATTTTACAAGAGATTTTATGGAACATATTGTTGCCTCGATTGTAAAATATTCAATACAAAAGCAGTTCGATAAATCTGAAAATAGGTAAGTCAGTAGTAGTCAGTTTTACTTATACAATAATAAAAAGCAATTTTCCCAAATTCAACTCATTTAGTCTCTTTCAACACCAATGACACATAATGACAGTTACTATGTTTTTATATTATCGACCAAGTATATAAAGGAGGTTGTATTTGAAACATCTAGCTACACTTATGTACTAAGCAAGTATGAATTTAAATTATTAGTGTAAGCAATTTGTTAGTAAACCTAAATAAATAAATTAAAATAAAACAATATGTTATTGATATAACATTGTCATTATTACATTAATTCTTTGTTTCAACTACATAGCTTTCAAGTATTGGTGCCTTATCCTTTACATTGACTTCATCAGATTTCTGATACTTCAATATGACACGTGGCTCATATAATTAAATATATTTTTTATAGTCTAGTAACTTAGTATCCTCGTCATTTAGTTAATTAATAAAGTGAGCTTTGATAGGTAGGTAAGTGATATTACTAACCCGGAAAAAAACTTGAACTGCAAATAAGTAGTTGGAATTATTAGGTGAATGCGCGTAATGCATGTGTGTGCGCGTGCGTGCATATGTGCGTATGTGTGTGTTTGGTCTGTGTTGTTTGCTGCGTGTCTTTCAACTGTAAATACCCTGCTATGTTAAAATTTAAGCCATTATAAATTGAAAAATAAAAGACTTTTTAATCACACTGCAATTTTATTTTTTTCAATTTTGTCTTTTACAGCTTACATCTTTTATTTCAGTCTTTAACAATTGTTATAAGTAAAACAAATATTGTTATAAATAATTATTGTTAAAAATGCTTTTGGTTAATTAGAGACCTAACAATATAATATATAAGATGACTAACAAGTTTAACATTAATCGTATTATGTACGTAGTATGTAAATATGTAAGTATAATTCTGATCTTTTACCAATAGACATTGCCAAAGACAACAAACAATTTCAATTCGCAAAGTTAAAGGGAAAATTTATAAAACGGTCATTAGACCTGTCGTAATGTATGGATCAGAATGTTGGGCAATAACAAAAAGGATGATAGAAATATGTATGCGAATGAGATGAGAATGTTAAGATGGATGTGTGGAGTGACAAAGCTTGATAGAATACGCAATGAGTATATCAGGGGAAGTCTGAAAGTTGCGCCCATTACAGAAAAGATGAGAAGTGCGAGACTAAGTTGGTATGGTCATGTGAGGAGGAGGGTTGAAAATCATGTGACTAAATGAGTTTTAAATATGAATGTGGATGGATGAATGGCTAAGGGGAGGCCGAAAAAAAGATGGAAAGATTGTGTGAAAAATGATATGCATGTTAAAGGAGTGGCACCAGAGTTGACGAATGATAGAGGAGAATGGAAGAAGAAATATTGTGCCGACCCCACTTAGAGTGGGATAAGGGTAAGAGAATGATGAAATTACAACTAAACCTCATAAAAAGCACCTCTAATAAATACGCTTTGACTGATGCTACAAATAACACGTTCAAATTTTGAGTTCACCTCGCATCATTATACAAAAAACGGTTGGAAAAGTATAATTATCTTTAATATTTAAATGAGTTAATCTTGTTGTTAATAAAACCAATTTTTTTTAAATTTTGAAAAAAATTACCGAGCAAGGCTCGGTCAATTATTATTGACATATCGCACACATATTGGAAACATTTTCAGTTATACTTCATTACAAAATTTTGTTGAAACGGAAATAATAACTCAAATTCTTTAATTCCATCCTTCAAAATTTCATTTGCCAATACTTCAAAAACTGCGTCTGACTTTATAAAATTACATTTAATATTTTTGGCTATGTTATATATAGTTTTTATTATCTTTATCTATATAATCGGCCTACATGAAAGCCGATAACTTTTGAAATCCGTCTCTACAGTTGAAGCCCAAGGATTGTTCAACGATGTGATATATAGAAACAATTTCCACGTAACTTAGGTACCTCACTTACAGCTGGTAAAATAAGTTCTTGGAATCGTGTGAGGCTTTCCGGACTTTACAATCAATAAAGAAATGTTTTAAGAAGCGCGCAATTCATCGTCATCTTGTGTAGGTATCGTCTCTGTCAGTCGTTGCAGTGACGACTTTTTCAAATTTTTATCTTTGCTTGTTTGGAAAAACGTTAAATTTTTACCTTGTTATTTGTTCAAATTATTCTTACCGTTTGGTACACAATGTACCGTTAGCAGCATCAATGATGATGAGTTTGAGCTCTCTGAAAATACTATATGAAGAATGATTACCTATTTATGAAAAGTACTTGATTAGAATGCACATGCATTCCCAAAGGTTCATAATAGGCCGTTAATCTAAATAAAATTTATTTTAAATATTAATATACAAATAAAAATCTATGTTTCTATATTTCAACTTTTGCTAACATAATTAATAAAAGTAATGTCTGTGAATTAAATAAATTATTAGTATGTAATTAAATTAATTCTTTTATATTAAATATATTTTAGACCGTCTCGTGCAGTAACTCCTACGAGAATGAGAGAAAACCTGCTGAAAGTCACACTTTCAGCCGACAACATTCATAGTCCAACATTTTTTGGGGATGGCACTTGAAAGAAAACTGCGGTTCTTGGGCCTCGATAACGACGAACGAACCAAAGGCGAACTTTTTGTTAAAGAGCACGCATATCTCCATAAGAACCCTGAAAGGCCATCTTCTTTCCATTACCAATCGAATAGTGGATCCCGTTTCCGAGAGACCTGTGAGAAACGTAGACATCTCTTGCGGACTTTCTTGATGATGTAAGCTTCAGAACATCCTCCATGGTATTTTCGAATACTCACCTGTGAATCACGTTGCGGCGACCTGGAACCAGCGGATGATAAATTCTAACAGGTGTCTCAGAAACGCGTAACACTCTTCGAGTGTAACCCGTTTCCAATGGACCTGTTAGAAATGTTGACGTCCTTTGTGGACATTTCCGATGATCGTAGACGCTTCGGAACATCCTCCATGGTATTTTCTAATGGGAAGCTGTAAACCACTTCGCGGCGATCTGGATCTACATTTCTACAGGTCTCTCGAAAACGGGATCCACTATTCGATTGGTAACGGAAAGTAGATGGCCTTCCAGGGTTCTTATGTAGATATGCGTGCTCTTTAACAAAAAGTTCGCCTTCGGTTCGTTCATCGTTGTCGAGACCCAAGAACCGCAGTTTTCTTTCAAGCACCATCCCCAAAGAATGTTGGACTATGAATGTTATCGGCTGAAGGTGTGACTTTCAGCAGGTTTTCTCTCATTCTCGTAGGGGTGACCGCACGGGACGGTCTGTTATATATATTTAAATAAAATAGTTAATTTAATGGTACATAGTGTACCGAATGTTACGAATAATTTGCAAAAACAACAAGGTAAAGATTTAACGTTTTCTCAAACAACCAAAGAGAAATATTTGAAAACACCGTCACTACAACGACTTGCAGAGACGATATCTACGCGAAGTGAGGATGGATTGCGCGCTTCTTAAGACATTACTTTATTGATTATAAAGTCCGGAAAGCCTCACACGAGTCCAAGAACTTATTTTACCAACTGTAAGTGAGGTTTCTGAGTTACGTGGAAATTGCTTCTATACATCACAGCGTTAAACATTCCTTGAGCTACAATAGTATGGATGGATTTCATAAGTTATCGGATCTCATGTCAGCGAATTATATCGATAAAGATAATAAAAACATATAAGATGACTAAAAATGATAAACGTAGTTGTACAAAGACAGACGCAGTTTGTGAAGTAATTGCAAATGAAGCTTTGAAGGATGCAATTAAAAAAAATGATATATTTTTTCTATTTCAACAGAACCCCATAATAAAGTATCAAATTAAATATTTTATTTGTGCATTACAGTATTAAATGGATCTTATCTAAGCAGACAGTACTGTAAGCTACCCCACAAGCGTGTACAAAAATTCTTCCCGCCAACTGTATATCGGAATAATCGATATGTGCCGAAATGTACCAATATGTGTGCGACATATCATAATAATAAATACTTTACCAACCGTATAACCGTACGAAGGGTGATTTAAAAGTAATGACAATCAGTCATTTCTGGTGCACAAAAAAAATGTGCTCTTCTTGCTTAGGTATTTCAAATACCAAATCAAAATAATCTTTGTTCAAATAAGCTCATTCAAGCACTTTGAATCGTCAAAGATCAACATGATCAATGAAGCTACAGCTGATTCAGAATGTTGCTCTTACCATGAAGAACCAGAAAGAAACTCGGCGGTGAATCTTTTAAAAATTTTCAATTATACATTATCAAACCGCAGTCATGTATAAAGCTGAAAGGTATTTCAAATCCAGGCATTTCTATCGTCCAAATAATCTTCAATTTTGTAATATGCTTAACGTATAAGTACATCTGTATACTTAACTTAAACCTTTCTGTAGACTGGTCTAGTATTGATTGCGGAATTTTATTGTAAAAGCGAATACCGAGACCATCGAATGAGTTGCTAACTCTGCCGAGTCGCGACACAGGTATCAGAAGCTTTTTGTGATCTCACGTATGAAGATGACATACATCGAATTTGGTCTTGTACATATGGATATTTTTGCGTACGAATAGAATATTACTATATATATATATATATATAGTCATAGACTCACGTTGCTTCATATTATAGATAGCCCGTATGGCTCTTTCTAGAGCAACAAAATCTATTAGTTTAAGATAAAAACATCAGATAAACATACCATGATTTGCGAGAGCTACGTTCATTGGAATACGAACGAATGAACATCAAAATAGAAACAAATGAGCTGTCATCAAGTACCTCTGCTTGGTTACAAATGTCTATCAAAGACATTCATAGCGAATTAGTGCGCAATCATTAGGGGGCTCTTCTCTTCCATATTCTAAAGTTGCAGTACAACGAATTACATATGAGAATGTAAACCGACGAGCAAAAGGAGAAACGAGTATATTTCAAAAGCAAATTTTGAAAGTTTCAATAATTTTTTTCAAGAACTTTTGAAATATAATAGTTAATACCTAGTTTTGTGACCATGGACGAGACCTGCATCAATCAATAACTTGGAAACAAGCCGAAGAACTCAAGCTGAAGAAATTCAAAGTGTCAAGCTCCACAGGGAAGGTTTTGGTGTGTTTTTTAGGACGTTAAAATAATTATTATTTGGAGAAGGGAGCCACTATTACCATCTCCCACAAAGAACTATCTATCTAATATATAAAGCTAAAGAGTTTATTTGTTTGTTACAACGCGCTAATCTTAAGAAATACTAGACCGATTTGAAAAATTCTTTGACTGTAAGATAGTCGATTTATCGAGGAAGGCTATATAACATCACGATAAGATGAATAGCATGGGAGCAGCAATAAATTATATTACAAAAACGGCAAAATTGCGTGCGCTAAGTAAACGGTGAAAGTTATTTAAAAATCATGTATTACAAAATTGTTCCCCTCTAAAAGTTCTTCAGACTTCATATGTCTAGCGTTTAAGGTTTACCTACTTGTAACAGTTTTTATCGTTATCATATATTTCACGCGGGCGGAGCCGCTCGCGATTGCTAGTAAGGTACAAATGCAATAGGTGGAGGTTCTTTTAAACCTATATTAACTGACGCAGGGGTAAAAATGTTGACAATAATCGAAGTACAGGCCATCAATAAATTTGTGACAGTACATCTGTGTATTACGGAATCAAAACACCTACAGAAGACAAGTATTTTATATTCCTCTAAACCGTTTTATTGAGCCAATATATCAATTCAAACATTTAGATGTGAAACATCCATATATAATAATATAAATTAAGGAATAATAAATGTTGACGACGATTCCTTAGATTTAATTATTAAGACGTTAAAGACTGTAGCATAAGTTTAGTCCTGAATAAAGTTTAAAATCTAGTGTCTATTACCAACCTTTAGACTTAAGATAAACAACAAATAAACGATAAATTTAACTGTCTTTTATTAACACCATACAAACTACGTAAAAGCTAGTTGTACGATGAAACCGGCTATTGAAGATTTACAAGGCAAAGGAGCAATAGCTGATCAAATGGCAGCATATCAAACTCCATTAAGGAAGACCTTAAAATGGTATAAAAAAAACTGGCATTTGATGTCATTATGAATGTCGCAATTGTATACGCTTTAGTTTTGTATAAAAGGGTCACAAATAATTCCATACCAGTAGTAGATTTTAGAAACGAAATACTTAAGAGCTTTATGTCAAAACTTTCGATACCCAGAGCATCTTTAGACCGGACAAGAAGAAAGCACGTTCTTCAGAAAAAAGAAGGGTACCTCCATTGAACGTGCATCGGTCTTGTATTAAAAGAAAAATGTGTCAACATTTGGGCTTGTAATAGCCAAACAAACCATTTCTGTGTTGAGTGTTTTGCCAACGTTCTAATATAATTATTGAAGTATTTTTCATCACTATTCCTTTTTATATGGCTATTTGGTATAGTTGTTATCTACCAAAATGTTAAAGAATGTTTTAATTTTTACAATAAAAAACGTTTCGATTTTTTTGTGGTTTTTTTTCAATAATTGTTTTGTATGGTAATTGTTGCTTTTTTTCATGGTCCTTAAATTTTCGAAAAACCAACTTGATATAGAGAAGCTAGAGGGCCACGCGGGTCTATTAATATGAGATTAAGTTTGATAGCACTGTCCAACGGCTTTTAAGATCGCAAGAAAAAACCCTAAAATGAGCTCATCAATGACTGGCTCGGCTTGAACTGAAAGTCTATATGTCAACCATCACTGACGGAGCCGGCCCGGGCGGGAAACTGCGTTTTTTGTCAGCATAGAACGTGTTAAGAGAATAATGTGTTATTTAAAAGCCACTCAAGATTACAGACTCAGTTATAAACAAAACCTAGATGAAAGCATGAGTCATGACTGGAACACTAGCTGGAATTTCACTAAATTCCACTAACTGGAATAATTTTTGGCAATTCAATAAAAACGATTCTTTTAGTTAGTTTTGAAAGTAATAATAGGTGTAGTAAAAAGTAATCCATTATTTTTTAACACGTGTCGTTAGTAATCGGTAACTCGCGTTGCATAAGTGCTATCGATTTACTCTAAACGGCGTTAGAAACACAGTAGTTCGTACTTACAACAGATAGACAAACATTTTTGTAATTGCTTGACTCAATATTATTTACAGGTTCCAAAGATGGACACTAACATAGAGAAAATTCGACATGTTTTACAGTTTTTCTTCGACAAAGGCGAAAACGCAAGCCAGGCAGCTGAAAATGTGAATAGTGTTTATGGTCCTGGTACTGTATCAGCCAATTATGCACAATTTTGGTTTCGTCGATTTCGTTCCGGTAATTTCGATATCAAAGATTCACGACGATCTGGAAGACCAGTTGTCGAAGATGTTGATAAAATAATGGAAATAGTCAAGTGCGACCGTCATGCTAGCACTGTTTCGATTGCCCAGGAGCTGATGATTTCACAAAAAACTGTTTGGAACCATTTGAATAAGACTGGATACAAAAAAAAAGCTCGATGTATGGGTACCACATGAACTATCGCAGAAAAACCTCATGGACCGAATTTCCATCTGCGAATCACTGCTAAATCGCAACAAAGTCGACCCCTTTCTTAAGCGAATGGTGACTGGTGATGAAAAGTGGATTACTTACAACAATATAAAGAGAAAAAGGTCGTGGTCGAACCGCGGTCAGCCGTCACAATCGGTGACCAAAACAGGATTGACGTCCAAGAAAGTTTTGTTGTGTGTTTGGTGGGATTGGCAGGGAATTATCTATTATGAGCTGCTTTCCTATGGTCAAACTCTTAATTCGGACCTGTACTGTCAACAATTGGACCGTCTGAAGAAAGCAATTGCCCAGAAGCGGCCAGTTTTGGCCAATAGGAAAGGAATTGTATTTCATCAGGACAACGCAAGACCACACACTTCGATAGTGACTCGCCGGAAGCTCCGAGAACTTGATTGGGAGATTCTTATGCATCCACCTTATAGTCCGGACCTGGCTCCAAGTGATTACCACCTGTTCTTGTCACTGGCGAATGATTTTGCTGGTGAAAAATTCGTCTCAAGAGAAGCTCTTGAAAATCGACTGTCCCAATTTTTTGCCAATAAAAAAGAGGATTTCTATAAGAAAGGCATTATGAAATTACCCTCAAAATGGCAACAAGTTGTCGAACAAAACGGTGCATATTTAAACTAAATCGGATTTTTATAAGTGTACTAAATTAAGTCTTGAATTTCATGCAAAAATAATGGATTTCTTTTTACTACACCTAATATTAAAATAATGAACAATTTCTGTGTGTCGCAGCGTAGACAATGCTTTGGGAGAAATGCTGTTTGTAGATGCCGCCGGTGGAACAGGAAAGACTTTTCTCACCAAAGTCATATTAGCAAAGATACGAAGTCAAAGTAAAATTGCTATTGCTGTGGCTTCGTCAGGAATAGCCGCAACTTTGCTACCAGGTGGCAAGACTGCACACACAATGTTTAAGATCCTAATCGATCTACCCCGCACAGAAAGCCCTGTTTGTAATGTTTCTCGAAATAGTGACAAGGCTAGGCTTTTATGGAATTGTTACCTCATAATATGGGATGAATGCACTATGGCAAACCGCAAGGCTGTAGAAGCTGTAGATAGAACACTGAGGGACATAAGACAAAACAATCAACCAATGGGAGGAATCACAATACTTCTTTGTGGTGACTTTCGTCAAGACACTGCCTATTATATACCACGTGGAACAAGAGCTGACGAAATAAAAGCCTGTTTAAAAACCTCCAGTCTATGGCGCTACATCATCCCTTTATATTTGACAGTAAATACGCGAGCGCAAATAAGTGACAATGAAAATGCACAAGAGTTCTCTAATTTGTTGCTTAAGATTGGAAACTGTACATATCCGCAGGAACAAGGAATAATTGTCTTGCACGAAAACCTGTGCCGTACAGTTCCATTGATTCGGGACCTCATATCTGCTGTGTACGGCGAAACATTACAAATAACAAGTCATGGAAACTCTTGGCTGGGCAATAGAGCTTTTGACTCCACGCAATGACCAAGCGGTAGCAATTAACAGTGAGATATTGAAATTTGTTTCAGGGGATAATGTAGAATATATGTCTATCAATAGAATAATTGAACAAGAAGAATCAACTAACTATCCAATAGAATTTTTAGAATCGTTAAACACACCTGGACTGCCAGCGCATAAGATAAATTTAAAAGTCGGCGTTCCTATAATACTGCTCAGAAACTTAAGCCCATCTAAACTGTGTAATGGTTCCAGGTTAAAAGTGACCAAATTACAGCAAAACGTGATAGAAGCAGAAATTTTAACAGGGTGTGGCGTAGGTGGAAACGTTTTTACACCCAGGATTCCCCTCATTCCAAACAATTCTCCATTCAGATTTAAACGAGTCCAGTTCCCAGTTATTATGTTACGCGATGACAATAAATAAAGCTCAAGGCCAGACATTGCAATTTGCGGGAATAGATCTAACTGCCGGCTGTTTTGGCCAGCTTAATGTAGCTTTATCGCGTGTTAGCAACCCCAATAAACTCTATGTTTTAAACCCTGACGGCTCTACATGCAATATTGTTTATAAAGAAGCATTGCTTTAACTTTGAGAATCGTCAATTTCGCACCTTAATCCATCATTGGTGACTGTAACCATCCTTGCGTCTTTTTCATTTTATTTTCGTATTGTTAATTTTTTTTAAACGATGTAGTTTTTCGAGCCTGCTCTGGTTTAAAATAACTTCGTTGCTTTTCCAGAAGAAGGGTTAAATTGATCACGATGTAAAAAAACAGAATGAATGAAGGATTAATAAAGTGGCGAATGTTCCTTAAACTTATGGAGCAAATTTATGAAACGGTCATTAGACCTGCCGTACTGTATGGATCATAAAGGGAAACAAAAGAAAAGGATGAATGAATGTGTATGCAAATGAGATTTAAAATGTTAAGGTGGATGTGTAGTGTGTTAATAATTGATCGAATAGGAAAGGAGTATATTACGGGAAATCTGAAAGTTGATAGTTGTTAGATGACAAGCACGAGATTAAGTCACTATGGTCATTTAATGAGGAGGGATGAAAATAATGTGACCACAATAGTTTATACAGAGCACCGTTGATGTAATCCTCTGTATAAGGATAGAGTTAAAGGGCTGGAGAGTGACATAAGTTATTTTCTCCTTACTTTGTATCTATAACCACGCAAACGAAGTTGCGGGTAAAAGCTAGTATATAATATATAAATTATATTATATATAGATAAACTATTTGAGTAACGCTAGTAATTATTTGAGGTTAGATTTTAATAATACGGAACGCTATGTGGATATATACGGATGTACCCAAACAACACTAACCATCACTATAGCAATTTATACGAGAATGAGGGTAGATTGCAAATAAAAAACAATATATAGGTAGACGCAGATCTACATTACCAACAGTAACTTATGTTATTAGATAGGACAGTATGTCCGAAAACCTGCTAATTTAACCAAGACAAGTTGTAACACGATCTAAACACGTGGATGTTTAATAATCAAGCTTTGCAGAAGACTACAACATGAAATGGTCTAGCCGCGTAAGCGTCTAATAACCAAACGAGTGATGTATTACAACAAAAACGATCAAGTCGCCTAAGTGTCTAATAACCGTATGTGAGAATTTGCACCCAAGAAAGGCCAGAATTCGCGTGTTCTCCGCAGTTTTAATTAGAATAAGATTATATTTTTTCTTAAAAGTAATATTTGGTACAAAACTAAATAATTAAAGTAACAAACACAAAGTACAAATGTGGGAAAGGCCGAAAAGGATGGCCTCAGACTAGAAGGCTTTGCCTCATTACTGATTTTCAGTGTTATCCAGATAATAGACTAAACCAAGTAAATAACGATTGAATTAGCTGGAGCATAAAACGCATAATTTTAAAAATTCAAGCTGATGCCTCAGAATATTGTGATTTAATTTTTGTTTATAAAAATATAAATTATAAAACGGTGATATATATAATAGATAATGTAGGAACCGACATAAGCTTGAGGCTCCTGCTTTGTGGGTTTAGGTATATGATTCTATAACAAAATTCCGCAATCAATTTAAGTTTAGCAGTTTAAAAAGACTAATTCTATATGTCTGGAAGTTGTAATAAGAATACCACAATTCCCTCTCCGAGATGCACTTCTCTTGAATAACAAACACAGAATGAATGTCACGGAACACGTTTTATCAATAGGATGACTCTACCGAAAACAACAACGGCACAGTGTTGCCACCATTTTAATCAAAAAGGGCCCGATACTCTTATTCCATGACTGTGTTGCTATATATTACAAAGCGGAAGTCATCGGCGACAACACGCAAAGTTAAGCGCATAGCATCAAAAGACGCGCAATCTTGTTTCCTACAAATTGACGTATCGTGCTTAACCGTGCCAAAAGTTATTAAGTGAAAACTTTCATTTTAGAGGTTTAATTTTGAGAAAAATATCAGTTTTTGGTAATTGTGCACAAAACAACATGTCAGGACATGTTGTTTTGTGCTATTTACACTAAAAGTTGAGGGCAGGTGTGCCCTACATCTACATAATTGCGTGTCGAAAATTTTTTAACGCGAAAATCGGCTATTTTCAGTTATCGACCACGTGGTCGTGAAAGGAGCAGTACTTGCAGCCTGAAATTTTTGAAGGACGAAAGCAACTCGAAATACACGAAAACCAGTCAGAGTTTATCTTGGCATTTGGTTTTTAAGTTACAACAGTTTAAAGATTGTAACTTTGATATTAAATAACTTCAGAACTAAATCAAAATTCTTTGTGCGCTAAAAACCTGTGTACAAATTTTTAGAATTTTTCCGGTAATTTCGAAAGCTATTTACTAAAAAAAAAAAATTATCTTGAAAACTACTTTTTACCCTCATTTTTAAATTTTTTATACTGTTTTGTATTTGTTTGTGTATGTATATTTTTGTAACTGTATCGACAGAGGACATTTTTACGCATATTTTAAATATTTTTTCCCGTATTTAGGATTAGTTTATCCAGATATAAATTTTTTAATGTTTTTCTCTAATATTTTCGAAAATAATAGTAAATTATTTTAACGTCTGGAGTTGCTTTACAAGTGTTCTCAACATTTTAGAGCCCAAATTTGGGCCCAATACTTCTAAAAACGCGAAATTTAAACTTTTCCGTCATTTATGCGTTTTGTCGGAAATTAATTTTCCAACAATTATAATATTAATTAGGATTCATTTTAAGGGATGTGCAATATCCAGACAAGTCATCAATGGATATGAAGAAATAAATTGTATTTAATGTAATTAAATAAATAAAAAAAATAAAAAAAAAACAAAAAAAATACTTTATCAATATTATAAGTAGTTAAACTTAATATTATTATTGTATAATTGAAATAAAAAAAATTATTTTAACGGCCTGTGTCACAAGTTACCAATAAACTGTCAGCTAGCCTATTCAGAACACATATCACGGAATTTTGAATTTCTCAGGTTTCTGATAGGCTTATTAATCACTTAAAGTATAATAAGTTAACAGGTAGATCAAGTGGCTGTTAATTTATCTTCTAGATAGCAAATAACTATTTCAAAATGACTGCAATATTTTTAATTTTTCACTTTTTAGAGACATTTATATAGTTTATTTGTAGGTTAACTATTCGACACTTTATCAAGTAATTTGTGAAACATGCCCTAATTTTGTTTTTATAGGTCTTTTGACTGTGTTTATAAATCTTCTAAACAAGAAAATTCCTTAAATATAGGCATATATAATTATTATATTAATATATGCAATGTTTTATATTTATTCTGTTATCAGTAATTTGTAATAATTTTGTTTGTATAGGTCTTTCAACTATGTCCTCCATAAATCTTCTAAACAAGAAAATTTCTTAAATATAGACCTTATACGCAATGTTTTATATTTTTTCTGTGTCATAAACCACTTTCATCGTGAAATATAGACCTTATATTTATATTTATTCTGTTTCATTAACTGCTTTCAAACTTTCCACAGCCATCTGTAATGCACCATCTCTTGTTTTGTTTCCACCGATGAACCCCGTTCCGTGGCAGAATATACAGCCTTTGATTCCGGAAACATCACTTAAATCCTCATCTCTGATACCCCACCATTTTTTATTGAGAGGTTTCCTGTGAAAAAAATAAATTAAAATGACTTGCCGCACTAAAAGTAACTTGAAATTATGAAGTTATTATATAGTTATAGTTCATCTTGAAATTATGAAGTTATATTCTTCTTTTTTTTATATTCATCATCCTCCTGCACTTATCCCACTGTAAGTTTGGGTCGGCACAACATGTTGTCACATGATTTGGCTTTATATTTAACGACCGGCCGCCTGCCTAATGCCAATTTACCTTAGTCTTATTTTACGACACATTAGTAAAATATTAGGGTGGTCTATTCTAATCAGCCAGATACCACATACCAATCAGATAATAAAGGTATTATTATATAAAAGTTCCTGGATGACAGAGTTACTTGGTATTTTTAAAAAAAATAAATATAATAAATTAGCAAATATAATAAATAGCAGCGTGGTAGGTCCTAGCTCCAATCATTCTCTCCAAAAACGGAGAGAAGAGGCCTATTCCCAGCAGTGGGAGAGTAACAGAGCGCTACTTACTTACTTATAATAAATAATAAGCAATTAAAAACATTTAAAAAAAAAAATTTATATATTCTAATTATACCTTGTAACAAAACTGCCTGCAGATACCGGAACTGCTTGAACTCTCCACGAATCAGGTTTATCTTTAAACAGAACATATTTGATATCACTTTTCAAACCCAACTCCTCTTCCAAATCAAACAGGTGTTCCTTCCACGGAAAGCGCTCTGTGAATTCTAGTATTTGTCCCGACTCGTGAACTTCAAACCTGTTGTTTATAGATAACATCACATAGTCTCTAGCAGGCAACCAAATTGATATGAAGTACTTCAATGTGTAAACAAACTCTTCGCTTACTAAAGCCATAGCGTTTTCAAAGATTTCATCACTGGCTGTGGGATTCAATGA
Source organism: Morpho achilles (assembly GCA_947086495.1). NCBI lineage: Eukaryota > Metazoa > Arthropoda > Insecta > Lepidoptera > Nymphalidae > Morpho > Morpho achilles. Next base: position 14,555,132 of record CAMTZB010000005.1, read on the forward strand.
ATTCCATTCCGGATTTAATCTGTGGACACGTGCGCCCAAGTGTGTCCTTATTTTATATCTTGGTTCACTGTCCGTCATGGGCACCCCATTGTCCAAAGCATCTATTTCTTCAAGAAGATGTTCATAAACCTTCTTATAAATCAGCTGTAAGTTATGTGGTGTTAATGGGTTTTCCTTTACTAATTCTTTAATTATGCTTTCTCCGTATAATGCGTAAATCAGACCGGCTGAGCTTAATCTGCAAATATAGATACATATTATTTCCTTATCATGTATGTAAACGCTGTGTGGTATCTGGCTGAATAGAATAGTACCTCATTTCTTACTGAGCTGTCGTAAAAGGCGACTAAGGTAAGTCGACCCGCCTTGTGGGATCCAGCTGAGTAGAATTGACCAACCTCATTTCTGACCGAGATGTCGTAAAAGGCGACTAAGGTAAGTTGACCCATGTGGTATCTGGTTTAGTAAAATAGGCCATCCTCTTTGTCACCGAGGTGTCGTAAAATACGACTAAGGTAAGTTGACGCAGGCAGGCGGTCGTTAAAACGCAGCCAAATCATGTGACATGTTCATAACATGTTGTGCCGAACCCCACTTAGCACTTACGAGTGGGATAAGGGCAAGATGATGATGATTATGTATTCTGTAAGTTGTGTGTAAACATTATGTCTAAAATACTTCAGTACTTGAAGACCAAAATTTTTAAACATATCGATAAATGTGATTGATTTTTGATTGTTATTGATACAATCGATAATTGGTTTCATATAACAACTCAATTGGTTTCATATAACAACTCAATCGGTTTCATATAACAACTCGCAAGTCAAAGTCAAGTACATAGTGAGAGGAAGATGGAGTAAAGACATGTTCGGACTCTTTCTACATCAACACATGAAACAAATATAGTTGAAATACCAAAATTAATATTTTATAATTAATAGTTTATGATACTGATGTATAATAAGGGTTCTTATAACACGAGTGTTGTAAAACCAAGTTATGTACAGTGTCATACAATACTTCATCCACTCCCATACTATAATACGTAAAACAATATTAATAAAAACCAAAGTTTGTTTAAATATTCAAGAGATTTTTTAAATGTCAAATGTTAACGCCAAGTCGCAAATCGATTGCGCATGCGTGTTGTGTCGCCGCGGACTCATTCATTGAAATCTTTTTTTAAGGTAAAGGTTCAACCTCCTTGGTCCAGCTGGAGATTGTTAGGTGTATCGTTATGATTAAAAAGTTATATTATGATACAGGTGTCCATACAAGAACTGAATCGTAATAAAACTTCATCTGTTATGTAAAGTGAGCTGTAAGAAATGGACAAGTAAATTTTTTCAAATTACAGAATGACAAAAAAAAATTACTTGATCTCATATTTATTCCCCAGCTCTGGTCTCAAAGTGCTTAAAGTCTCATTGAAATCCCTTTGATGGTGATCATAAAGTTTCATTTTGTGGTCAAATTTTGCTCCAACATCCACCACTATGTCACATGTTCTAAGTTTCTCAGTGTCTCTGGTGCGGACAATTTCAGCATCTTTGTACTCCGGCAAACACTTGAGCATAACGCAAGCGAGGACTTCGTCACAGTGGAAGACACCATCATGAGTACCAATCTGGAATTTAAACAAAGTAATACAATATTGTCACATGATGGAATAGAGATATAGCAGAGTGGTATCCACAGGAAAATTCAGGAAAAAGGGGTAGGCCTTACTTTAGATGGGAATAATTTATAGAATTAGGTGTTACTTTGTGGAGGTCCACAATAAAAAAGTAATGAGAATATTATTTTGCTATAATCTGCGTTATAATCAAATATATGTAATGCTAAATGTAGAGTGTACTATTCGTTTGTTTGTATATCTCCTGACGATGCTTCGGTTACGGGGCAAAACAATTGTTGAGATTGTGGTGGTGAATGTATGCATTGCTTGTGTATTGTTGTGTTATCAGTGTCAGGTAGTGCATGAGTTCTTACAATTTCTGCATGTATCAGGTATGAGAATGAACAGTATACTCTACATTTAGCATTTATATAATTTCTTTTATCATGGATAATAGCAAAATAATATTCTCTTTACTTTTGTTTAGATGGGAAGACAATATAAAAAATGGTTGCAGGCCATATGTAGAGACAGAAAGCTGGCAACAGAAAAACTTGGAAGTCTCTGGAGACCTATGTCACAAGGGCAAACTGAAGATTGAGTGTTATAAAAGTTAAAAAAATAGTGTATATGTACTGCAATACTAATGAGAATATTATTTTGCTATTGTAAAAATTGACACGTACATTTGCAACATCAGCATTTATGCTATATTTAAATATTATATCAAATTGGAAATCAGTACGACGATAGTCGCGCGTGCTCAACATATCAAAATCATACATCATATAATCATTATCATTATTATAATAAATAAATCTATCAATTAAGCGCTGCAATCTATCAATTTATATCAAAATATCGACCAGTGTACAGGGCAGAAGCAGCCTGTACAACTATAATCCACCATAAAATATATATGTATATGTGGTAAAATATATTGGTATATGTTTTGTAAAATCTTCAGATAATAAAGGCTAATAAAATGAATATATTGGTATATGTTTTGTAAAATCTTCAGATAATAAAGGCTAATAAAATGATACAATAGAGAGCTGAGAACTAATTGGCATTGGGGTCTCCAGGTATTAGAACGGTGATTGCACACTGGTCAATACAATGTTGGTAGACCCCTACAAGATGGACTGATGACCTCAGAATTACGTAGGCATATTCAGTAGGTCTGAAAATCAGCTACTATCTATTTTTCATACCCCTAAATGATAAGGGTTGTCCACTTCTAATGTTTTTTTTGGATGAAGTTTTTAATTTTTTTATATAATAATATACACAAGAAATTACCTAGAAATAATTTATAAGGTAATACAAGGTTTTCTTGGTCAGTTAGTAATTATTTATAATTTTAATCACTATTGATCTTTATTATTATTTTAGTGAATTAAATTTGCTAAATTATTCTACTAAATCAATTTTTGTCTGTTTCACAGGCATATATAAGATTGTGCTGAGCTTTCACTTACAATACATAAATATATGGAATGCTTAAACACACGGCCGTACATATGTAAAGTAGGTAACTTGAAACTTGAAACTATACATACTACTTATATAATTTTCAATACATACTTAAATACAAATATACACCCAGGCTCGAAAAACCAACAACTGTTTTACCCGCGGAGCTAAAGACCGATTCACTGCGCCATCAATATAGGATAATAAGACAACATTTTTACACAAAGATTCACCAAGAAAAGAAACTTACATTATATCCTACAAAGCAAGCTTCTTTACTTTATCAAAGTCTTAAAAAGGAAACTAAAATCAATAACGCCATAATAACAAGTACATAGGCAAAAATCAATAATCATAGACGCCGCATGTCTAACGTAAAATTATAAGTGTAGCACACAAAGGGTATACGTAACATATAAATATATGCGGTTCTTTTTACCTTTCAGTCAAGATAGGCATTAGAATTAAGAAATATGAAGAAGATGCACTCATATCGTCGCAATATATAAATATTTAAAAAATTATCAGCCAACGTGTTTGATTGAACCACGCTAAGATAGCCTTTTAACATAAGCCATTGTGAAGAAACAGTAAACTTGAACCAGATAGTTTTAAAAACATAGAAGATTAATAAGCTTTTGAAGTGTTTTCTGCATCTTTCGACTTATGTTTAAGGCACATAAGGTCAATATATAACTATTACTGACCTTCATGATTCGCAATTTACAAAATGGTTGACCTGCACTAAAAGAACAAAGCCTAATTTTAATATGAGGGCCACATAAACGGACTATGCTTAATTTTTGTACAATATTCATGAACATTACAATGAAATATAATATTTAAATAATTATTAACTATAAAACATTATCTTTTACTTACAGTTTAGAAAAAACAAGTGATACCGTTGAAAAAATGGACGCCTCACGCCATTCGCCAATCGCCTTCGGGCTTCGATCAATGATGAATGTAGAGATGTGACAAAATAAACGATTTATGTAATAATCGATTATTTAAAAAAAAACGATTTTTAAAAATCGATTATTTTTTCATAAAACATCTATTTTTATGAAATCGATTATTTAATCTTCCTCTTTCTCTTTTTCACTCTTTATTCTTGATTTTAAAGATAACATATGCATTGTTGGTAAAACCAATGTAAATCGGATGAAGCCAAACTAAACATTTTAATAGAATTTCACAAATAGCTGTCTGTTTTACCAATATTTAATAACAGATAAAACAATAACTAATGTTATTGTTTTATCTGTTATTAGTTATTGGTATTTATCCACTTTAATTAGCATTTATTCTAATTAATTATTAATATTAAAAAAGGCAACTTATCAAATAGTAAAAAAATCGATTATCATCAATTCAATTATTTTCGGGTAACATACCACGGTAATTTGTTTTGATTCGCCGATATTTCGACCCAGTTGCATGGATCGTGGTCACGACGGAACTGCAGGTAGGCGGTACTTCAAGCTGAGACGTTAGGGGCAGTATCTAACTACCCGCCGTCTCGTTCTTTTTATCGGTGCGTCACGGATTGTTCGGCATACTACACTCACAACGTCACTTTTAAATTTTGAATTTTGGCGCCGTTTCTGAGTTTTACACAGTTCTACTACTGGATTCCACGTGTTCGCTAATCTAAAACCGTCTTCGCGATTGAAATTTTTATATTTCTTAATTTCAATGGCTTCGCGAACTATCCTCGGTATGTAGTGGCGATCAGTGGAAAGAACTTTCGGGCTGTGAAGTTCTATCCAGTGATTTGTTCCGGCTTGTGTAACATGTTGGGCGATCGCAGATTTTAAAATGTCGTTAAAAGCAGTCAAAAACAACGACATTTTAAAATCTGCGATCGCCCAACATGTTACACAAGCCGGAACAAATCACTGAATAGAACTTCACAGCCCGAAAGTTCTTTCCACTGATCGCCACTACATACCGAGGATAGTTCGCGAAGCCATTGAAATTAAGAAATATAAAAATTTCAATCGCGAAGACGGTTTTAGATTAGCGAACACGTGGAATCCAGTAGTAGAACTGTGTAAAACTCAGAAACGGCGCCAAAATTCAAAATTTAAAAGTGACGTTGTGAGTGTAGTATGCCGAACAATCCGTGACGCACCGATAAAAAGAACGAGACGGCGGGTAGTTAGATACTGCCCCTAACGTCTCAGCTTGAAGTACCGCCTACCTGCAGTTCCGTCGTGACCACGATCCATGCAACTGGGTCGAAATATCGGCGAATCAAAACAAATTACCGTGGTATGTTACCCGAAACTAATACGTTTTAATTATGTCTTCAAACCACGAATATTCAAGTATAAAATCATCAATTATTTTCATCAAAACAATTATTTTTAAAGGGGAAAAAATCGATTATTTATTAATCGGTTTTTCCTACTCCAAGTCACATCCCTAGATGAATGTAGACTAGGGATTCGAATTATATATTCGATATATTCGGAAATATTCGATTTTTGAAATGACCGATTATTTTTTAAATCGATTATTTTAATTATTCTCTTTTGTTATTTTTTTAAAGATTAAATATGCATAGTTGGATGAAACCAATGTAGCCAAACTACACATTTTAATCGAATTTTACAAACAGCGCGTCTGTTATTATATCTTGGTAGCTGACCACTTTAATTAGCCTTAATTGTAATTTATTATTTATATTTAAAAAAGGCAACATTTTAAATAGTCGGAAAAAAAGTTAAAAAACATTGATATTCGTATCAAAATAATCGATTTATTTTAAACGAAAAAAAAACGATGGTTAGTTAAACGATTTTTTCTTAATGTAGATCAACGACTATATATGTAAAAAAATAAGATTTTTATGTTAACCGATTATTGTTTGTGATAATAGATTTTCCAAATTTTCTTTTGTTTGTTAAGTTGAAATATACGTTGTTGGCAATTTATCCAAATTAAAAACATTTATCGATTTTTTTTAATTCTGTGATTAAAGGGCTTTTACACTACATGTGTATGTCAGCCCTTATCGAATTTTGCAAACAGTTCATCTATGGTATTTTCTAATCATACTGCTTGACTTAGTCTTTATTCTAATTTAATTAATGATATAAAATAGAATAATTTTCAACTATACATTAAAAAAATCGATTAATAAACAATTTTTTTCCATGCCAAGTCAAATTCCTACCAAAAACAATTAATATCTATGCCCTATCTGCGGGTACAATCAAAATGCATTTTGCTATTGTTTAATAATCTTACACTAAAATTAATATTATGTAATTAATAAAAATAGTTCCTTTCTGTATTTCCTTAATGATATGCACCTTATATCAATGAGGAAATACAGAAAAATTTGCGTTCAGAGCCATCTTTGGATTAATATGTGTTACTTACTTTATACATCCAATCTTCAGATGACAGCATAAGCATTATATATAGTAGCGAAGTATAACAGTTTTCTTAATATCAGTATTTTAAAGTTATACTGGAACTACTAGATTGAATTTTTTTTAATACGTGACAGTATGCAAATAAAGCTAATTTCTTAATTGAAATTTATTTTACTGATACCTTATTATAATCATTGTATAATTATTTATTATATAATATATTATTATGTATAATTATTGGCGTAATTTTAAAATTTTCGTTCTATATCAAAGTAAAAAGCCGGTACAAAAGTAGTGAAATATTTTACTATAATCCGCGTTAGTTAATAAAATCTATGTAGTAACTAAAGTAACCAAGTATAATAATCTTATTAACCAAGTATGTAGTCTGATTGTAGGAACCAAAACCATTCTTATATATTATAAATTCAGTATAAGTTACCGCACTTATCATAAAACTCCACCAACAGCACACTACACAAGCACTGCACACATTCACTACAATAATATCAACGATCGTTTTACCGCGTAAACGTCATCAGGAGGATAAGCTTTACGACAAAATCGTAATTCATTACGATAGTATGTAAACGGTGTCTGCTTAATACACTTAGCATTACAAAGATTTTATTAACAAACGCGGATTATAGCAAAATAATCCTTTGTATAAGTGGTCGTATTTTTCGGAGATAATACGAAAGTAATAGTATAAAATTATATTGCTATAATCAGCGATGAAGAAAAATAGAAGAATATATGATGCTAAATGTAGAGTGGACAAACCGTTTTTTGAGTGTCCATTCACCATTACCTATATATATTTTCCAAAAAATACTATCATAACTTCTGAACAGTATTTTAGTTAATTTGGTATAATCCGGAGTATGGTATCCAGCAGATTAGAATAGATCGCCCTCATTTCTTACCGTGATGTCGTAAAAGGTGACTAAGGTAAATCGACCCACTGTGTGGTATCAGGCTGATAGTGATAGTAGAATAGACCGCCCTCTTTCTTACCGTGGTGTCGTTAAAGGTGACTAAGGTAAATTTACCCACCGTGTGGTATCCGGCTGAGTAGAATAGACCACCCTCATTCCTTACCGAGGTGTCGTAAAAGGCGATTAATAGAAATTCAAAATAGTCTTTATTCAAATAAACTTGTAAACAAGTGCTTTTGAATCGTCAACTCTACTGCTGGTTCGGAAAGCTGTTCCTACCGAGAAGAGCCAGCAAGAAACTCGCCGGTTGCTCTTTTAAAAATATAATTCTTAGTACCTGTTACATTTTGTCATTACTGTCTTGTAGAGGTTCGAAGAGAGCTACGAGTATATCCACACTTTCTTAAAATTTGCAATAATAAGAAGGCTTTCTGTATCAGGCTTTTTATTAACAGTGTTTTTAAACTGCTGTAATGGCAAAGCTAAAATTGATTGTGGAATTTTATTATAGAATCTTATACCCAGTCCCACAAACGACTTACGTACTTTTGTAAGGCGCAAATCAAGAGCCGCAAGCTTATGTCGGTTCCTACTTTGTCTATTTTATACATCACCTACGTTTTATAATTCTTTAAATTTTTATGTACATTAAATTGCTTAATGTAAATTGACGTCAGGCAGGCGGCCGGTCTTTAAATACGTATCCAAATCATGTGATAGCATGTTTATAACATGTTGTCCTAAAATTCTAATTGTAGCAATCAATGACCAGTTTCACAGAGGCAGGATGCCGGCGTTAGATGGTAAAAAAGGGATGACTTCGGCAAACAATACGACGGACATTCGGACCTGTTAATTGATTTTCGATATGTGAAGATTCCCATATACAGGACGGGGGCCGTTTAAAGTGGACTTGGCATATCTGTGATGATTGAATACAACCGTATAGGGCATGGGAAACGATGTTCCTGGGAGAGAAGCGCGTGCCCGGTTTTTTGATGGGAGAAAAAAATTGCTCAGTGTTTTACAATCATTAAGTATCAGGTTGTACTGGTTAACGAGAATTTAAAAAACAAAATTAATATTAATTTTTTTTCCTATACTAGTCATGGATTATAGCAAAATAATTTTATTATTACTTTTGTACTATGTATCGATCTCTGCAAAGTAACGCCTAATTCTATAAATCATTCATAGAGGGTGGTCTATTCTACTCAGCCGGATACCACACGGTGGGTCAACTTATCTTAGTCGCCTTTTACGACAAATCGGTAAGAAATGAGGGTGATCTATTCTACTTAACTGAATACCACATGGTGGGTCAACTTACCTTAGGCGTATTTTACGACATCTCGGTAAGAAAGAGGGTGGCCTATTCTACTCAGCCTGATACTACACAGCGGGTCAACTTACCTTAGTCGCCTTTTACGACACCTCGGTAAGAAATGAGGGTGGTCTATTCTACTCAACCGGATACCACACGGCGGGTCAACATACCTTAGTCGCCTTTTACGACGCCTCGTTAAGAAATGAGGGTGGTCTATTCTATTCAGCCGGATACCTCACGCCATCGCTACAACCCACGATTTATATCGTAACCTTTATAGGTTATAAAAAAACGTATTCTTATTACAGATTATTCAAAGCTTAAAAAAACTAAAATAACGGCCTGTTACTATCCCAATGCTGGGAATAAGCCTCTTCTCTCTGTTTTAGGAGAAAGGTTTGGAGCTAAGACCTACCACACTGCTCCAGTGCGGATTGGTAGGTTACACATATCCCCAGAATTCTCTAGAGATATGCAGGTTTCCTCGAATGTTTTCCTTCACCGAAAAGCGTGATAAATTGCAATAATCAATTAGACACATAAGATTTAATAGAAAAATCATTATTAGTAATATTATTTATTATTATACTATTATTTATTATTATTACAGTATCTGCGCTTGGCTAACACAGTTTTATAAACTTACTTAACTCAAATATCGTATAAATATTTATTAAATTATTTTTGGAACAGCCAATAGTAATTACAATAACATTTTAATTAGAAAAATCTCTATTTAAGTAAGACTGTTTTTAATATTTTTGGATCGTCAAAAGTTTTTAAACAATGTACTACTGATTGGGAAATTTCCTCCTTCCGAAAATAACCAGGTAGAAACTCGGTGGAAACTCTTTTCTAATATAAAGCAATTTGATTTTATTACATGATTTCTATGTCTTTGATAATTGCAATTTATCACACGCTTTTTATTATCTTCCTGCCCTTATCCCACTCTAAGTGGGGTCGGCACAACATGTTATAAACATGCTGTCACATGATTTGGCTGCGTTTTTCCGACCGGCCGCCTGCCTGACGTCAACGTACCTTAGTCGTATTTTACGACACCTCGGTAAGAAAGTGGGTGGTCTATTCTACTCAGCCGAATACCAGACGGCGGGTCGACTTACCTTGGTCGCCTTTTACGACACCTCGGTAAGAAATGAGACTGGTACTATTTATTCAGCCTGATACCACGACGCTTTTGGTTGAAGGAAAACATCGTGAGGAAACCTGCATATCTCTAGAGAATTCTTTGGATATGTGTCACTTAGCAATTTGCATAGCGTGGTGGGCATTTTTTCTCCAAAAACGGAGAGAGGAGGCTTATGCCCAGTGCTGGGATAGTAAGAGGTCACTTTCACTTTCCCATGTTAATCGTTGCAGTCAAATTTCACGGCTCGTTCGCTGATAATTTTAATGAAATTTATAAAAAGAGAAACTTATGGAATTGACTATAATGTAACAAAGGAAACTCTCTATTTTCGTTTGATAGCAAGAAAAAATACAGTATTACAACACTAAAATTAAAACAACGGACGACGAGCAAGGAGCAACGAAGTCAAGGGTAAAAAGTATAATAACGGCTTGTTACTATCCCACTGCTGGGCAGAGGCGTCGTCTCTCCCTTTTTGGAAGGAAACAAGATTGGAGCTAAGAACTCCACTGCTCCAACGTGTGGTAGGTTACACATATCCCCAGAATCATCTAGAGATATGCAGGTTTCCTCACGATGTTTTCTTTAACCGAATTAGACATATCTTTTAACAGAAAAACTCTTTTGTGCCTGCCCCGTTTTGAAGCCCCTAAAAAGAGGCATCCTGTGGCAACGTTCGCCTATCACAGCTTATATCGCACGGTTAGTATTAAAGTGACCTAATTCAAAATAAGGCTTAATTAAGTTAGACACATTGTAATCGTTATTCAAATTCAAAATTTTCTTTATTCAAATAAACTTGTAAACAAGTGCTTTTGAATCGTCAACTCTACTGCTGGTTTGGAAAGCTGTTCCCACCGAGAAGAGCCAGCAAGAAACTCGGCGGTTGCTCTTTTAAAAATATAATACTTAATACTATTTACATTAAGTCGTTACTGTCTTGTACAGGTTCAAAGAGAGCTATATCCACACATTCTTATCTTCTAAATAATCTTCAAGAGTATAGTAGGCTTTCTGTATCAGCCTGTTTTTAACAGTGTTTTTAAACTGCTGTTATTTCAATGCCATATATGACATCAAGGTACGAACTATAAAAAAAAACTAGTATTTTCTTGCTCTACCAAGGGTTTCTTTGACATTTACGAGTTTTATACGGTCCGGGTTGGAACTCGTGAACTTGTCGAGGTAGTCGGACAGTTCTACCACTGGGCTATAAAATTTCACGGGTAAACCTTTATATCTTTAATAATTATATGAGTTAATCTTGTATATATATGTATATTTTACGCCGTGTGGTATCCGGCTGCATAGAATAGAACCACCCTCATTTCTTACCGAGGTGTCGTAAAAGGCGACTAAGGTAAGTTGACCCACCGTGTGGTATCCGGTTGAGTAAAATAGACCACCCTCTTTCTTACCGAGGAGTCGTAAAATACGACTAAGGTATGTTGACGTCAGGCAGGCGGCCGGTCGTAAAATACGTAGCCAAATCATATGACAACATGTTTGTAGCATGTTGTGCCGACCCCACTTAGAGTGGGATAAGGGCAGGAGGATAGTGATGATATATATGTATATTTTCTAAATTTCGTAAACGGCTCCGATTTTCATGAAACTTAATATATAGAGGCTAGGTTTCGTTTCAAAAAAATGTCGTATTTTTATGTTTTCAGGCATAAAAAAACTGGTTAATATATGTATAAGTAAGAAACGGCCTGTTACTATCCCACTGCTGAAAATAGGCCTCTTCTCTCCGTTTTGGGAGAGAAGGATTGGAGCTAAGACCTACCACGCTGCTCCAATGCGGATTGGTAGGTTACACATACCTCCAGAATTCTCTAGAGATATGCAGGTTTCCTCACGATGTTTTCCTTCACCGAAAAGCGTGTGATAAATTGCAATTATCAATTAGACACATAAGCTTTTACTAGAAAACTCATTGGTGCCTGCCCGAGGTTTTAAAGACATATTTAAAAACAATTATAAATACAAATAGACTCAAACGAAGAAATCGTTTTTAGAAAATATTGACACTTAGTGGGAATCGAACCCGCGACCACGCAACTGAAGTTTGAGTGACTATCACCTGCGACAACGAGTCTATCATTATAATTGAGATATTTCTTTAGATTGCTGTATCATCATTCTCGAGCCCTTATCCCACTCTAAGTGGGGTTGACACATGTCTTAAACATGTTATCACATGATTTGGCTGGTTATTTAACGACCGGCCACCTGCTCGACTTCAACTTACCTTAGTCGACACCTCTGTAAGAAATGAGGTCGGTCTATTCTACTCAGACGGATACCACACGGCAGTTGCTTAATACGATGTTGGTAAAAATGAGGATTACAAAAATGAAAAAAATCATGGATTTACTATTTATATTTTGAAAATAGAAACCGCTGAGTTTCTTGCTGGCTCTTCTTGGTAGAAGCAATTTTCCGATATCGTAGAGTTTAGTAGAGTAAGTAACGGCCTGTTACTATCCCAATGCTGGGCATAGGCCTCTTCTTTCCGTTTTTTTTTTGGAGAGAAGGATTGGAGCTAAGACCTACCACGCTGCTCCAATGCGGATTGGTAGGTTACACATATCCCCAGAATTTTCTAGAGATATGCAGGTTTCCTCACGATGTTTTCCTTCATCGAAAAGCGTGTGATAAATTGCAATTATCAATTAGACACATAAGTTTTACTAGAAAACTCATTGGTACCTGCCCGGGTTTGAACCCATGATCGTCTCTAGAGATTCACACGGTCGCACCGCTAGGCCATCACAGCTCCACAGAATTTTGTTTACAATCCGCGATTAGGGAAAATCTGTTATGGTTTTTTCATATATATCTTCCTGCCCTTATTCCTCTCTAAGTGGGGTCGGCACAGCATGTTATAAACATATCATATCATTTGCCTAGGTTTTTACGACCGGCCGCCTTCCTGACATCAATTTATCTTAGTCTTATTTCGAAACAGAAATGAAGGTGGTACTATTCTATTCAGCCGGATACCACACGGCGGTTTCTTAATACGTTTTTCGTAAAATAAGGATTAAATAAATGAAAAGAATCCATTGATTTACTATTTATATTTTGAGAAGAGAAACCGCTGAATTTCTTGGCGGGTCTTCTCGGTAGAAGCAATTTTCTGAACCAGTAGAGTTTAATCAGAGAACAAACAAAAGCATTTGTTTAAAAGTTGACTTGAATTAAGATTTTTGAAGTTAATAATTTAATTTATTAAAACAAAGATATATGAGTTAAGTTTATCTTAAATTACTTACACGCTAGGACTAAAAAAATTAAGCCAACGTGGAATAAATTGAATTTTGCTTACAATCCGCGATTAGGGAAAATCTGTGGTAATATGTTATAGTATATTGTGTGTTTTTTCATATATATCTTCCTGCCCTTATCCCACTCTAAGTGGGGTCAGCGCAAAATGTTATCACATGGTTTTTCTACGTACTTTACGAACGGCCACCTGCCTGACGTAAACTTATCTTATTTTAAAACACCTCGGTAAGAAATGAGGCTGGTCTATTCTTTTCAGCCGTATACCACACGGCGGGTCGACTTATGTTAGCCGCCTTTTACGACACGTCGGTAAGAAAGAGTTGGTATTCTATTCAGCCGTATACCACACGGCGTATTCATTATACATGAAGGATGTCAAACCCATATTCTACACACCATCACAATACCACACTGTAATTAAAACAAAAGTTAAAAATGAATAGACAAAAAAATTCTTTTCAGGAAGTCGATTCGCTCATAGAGCTTTAAAGATATGATCGCTCGCTCTTATATCTCGGCAGTATCGCGCGAGACACGGTCCGCGTCGGTCGCGTTATGTCCTACGTCGCGCCGACCGCCACATTTTACGATAAACTACTTTCGGTTTAGTGATTGACGCCACAAAATATTATAGAACACACGTAAATATTTTTTTTTCAATACCAATTTCATTAACGACGTGTCTTTAAACGCGAACAAGTTGCATAACAATGCAGCGGCGTGGAAAATGTGTTTGAAATTTTCGCATATGTCCACGCGGTTCGCCCATTGCCCAGTCTCATTTGGAACGATTTCAGTCCAACACGCTGTTACGAAATCGACGAGCGAAAAAGTTCGCCGAAAAAAGTTCGCGTTTCGCATGACGACAGTAATCTGATAATTGTTTTGGCCGAAAATTTCTTTTTCGCGCGACTTATCCGGTCTAATTGATCGTGCAAATACATGTACCGTTAAATCCGTGCGAAATATGCAAAGAAACGCGTTTAAAGGTGATTTGTATACTGTTCTATAATATTTTGTGGTTATGTGTAGTGTTGTGTTTTTTAGATATCAGGGAAATACTTAAGTTACCGTATGTGATGTTAGTGCAAAGTTACAGACCACAAGTGATATTTTAAGAAAGTTACAAACTTCGGAACGCGCGGTTTTGAAAAATACCTAACATTAAACGGTATTTCAAACGGACGACCTCTGCGACAAGTTAGTTGAATTCATTAATAACCGTAATCAAACTAATAATATGCCGTAAATAAAATTGGCATTAACATATTAATAATGCTTATGTAATGTTATAATTTTTAAAATTTAACTTGTGAAGCTGTGGTAGCCCAGCGGTAGCACCGTGCGCCTCTTTCGAGGAGGTTCAAACCCCGGGCAGGCACCAATGAGTTTTCTAGTAAAACTTATGTGTCTAATTGATAATTGCAATTTGTCACACGCTTTTCGGTGAAGGAAAACATCGTGAGGAAACCTGCATATCTCTAGAGAAATCTGGAGATATGTGTAACCTACCAATCCGCATTGGAGCAGCGTGGTAGGTCTTAGCTCCAATCCTTCTCTCCAAAAAAAAAACGGAAAGAAGAGGCCTATGCCCAGCAGTGGGATAGTAACCGGCCGATACTATACTATACTATAACTTGTTTAATTGATTTATAGAATATATATAGGCGTTACTTTGCGGGATTACGTAGTACAGAAGTTATGACAGAATTTTGTTATCCGAATTGGTTAAGAGAATGTAATAGTAAGTAAAGTAAAAGTAAAGTAAAGCAGACAACGTTCAACCTTAGCATCATATAGGCATCATCAGGATAATTAATGACTAAATGTAAATAGTAATAAGGATATTAAAAAGAGTTACCGTAGAGTTTCTTGCTGGCTCTTCTCGGTAGGAACAGCTTTCCGAACCAGCAGTAGAGTTGACGAAAAATTTTGAATTTGAATTTTGAATAGGTATTTTGAACGACAAAATCGTAATGTCCTAATTGTAGTGTTGTAGAGATTGTAGATATTGTCGTAGTGAATTTGTGTAGTGCTTGTGTGGTGTGTTGTTGGTGGCGGCGTTTTGTGATACGTGCGGTAAATAATCCTGTATGTATAAGGTATGAGAGCGGTTTTTGCTTTCTACACTTAGCATTACATAGATTATCTTAAGAAACGCAGATTATAGCAAAATAATTATATCATAACTTCTGTTATTTAATTAATTAATTGTAATTGTAATTGATTTATTTTCGTTTAATTTAAATCATTTTTCTTTTCCGCCGTGTGGTATCCGGATGAGTAGAATAGACCACCCTCATTTCCTACCAAGGTGTTGCCAAACGCGACTAGAGTAAGTTGACGACAGGCAGGCAGCCGGTCGTAAAAACTAACTAGGTCGTAACAACATGTTTAAACATGTGCCAATCATTTAAAGTGGGGTATGTGCGGGAGAATGATGATTTAATAGTTTTACTTTTACTTTTTTTTCATTTTATTTACAACAAAAATGTACAAGTTATCATCATCCTCCTGCCATTATCCCACTCTAAGTGGGGTCAGCACAACATGTTATAAACATGTTGTCACATGACTCGGCTGCGTTTCTACGACCGGCCGCCTGCCCGATGTCAACTTACCTTAGTCGTATTTTACGACACCTCGGTAAGAAAGAGGGTGGTCATTTTACTAAACCGGATACCACACGGTGGGTCAACTTACCTGAATCGCCTTTTACGACACCTCGGTAAGAAATGAGGATGGTACTATTCTATTCAGCCGGATACCACACGGCGGGTTGACTTACCTTAGTCGCATTTTACGACACCTCGGTAAGAAATGAGGTTGGTCTATTGTACTCAGCCGGATACCACACGCCGGGTCGACTAACCTTAGTCGCATTTTACGACACCTCGGTAAGAAATGAGGATGGTACAATTCTATACGGCCGGATACCACACGGCGGGTCGACTTAACTTGTCGCCTTTTACGACACCTCAGTAAGAAATGAGGGTGGTACAATTCTATACGGCCGGATACCACACGGCGGGTCGACAAACCTTAGTCGCCTTTTACGACACCTCAGTAAGAAATGAAGGTGGTACAATTCTATTCAGCCGGATAACACACGGCGTAAAAAATGTACAAGTTATATATATCTTAAATTAATTAAAAGCTGTGATGGCCTAGCGGTGCGACCGTGTAAATCTCTAGAGACGATCATGGGTTCAAACCCGGGCAGACACCAATGAGTTTTTCTAGTAAAACTTATGTGTCTAATTGATAATTGCAATTTATCACACGCTTTTCGGTAAAGGAAAACATCGTGAGGAAACCTGCATATCTCTGGAGAATCCTAGGGATATGTGCAACCTACCAATCCGCATTGGAGCAGCGTGGTAGGTCTTAGCTCCAACTCTTCTCTCCAAAAATGGAGAGAGGAGGCCTATGCCCAGCAGTGGGATAGTAACAGGCCGTTACTTACTTACTTTACTTTAAATTACTTACACGCTAGGACTATACACTTGCACTTAAAAATAAAATTATAATACATTTTCAATATTTCAATTGTTTGATTGTAAATTACCTAGAAGAATGATTAAAATGATAATTATGTGTATTTCTGGTCATAGAAATAGTTGTTCAATTCATTAATTAAAGTCGAATTCGTGTTAGAAAAAGTGACCCAAATTTTTGACTTCAGGTTTTTGTACCAACTTTCAAAAGTATATGAACATATTTTAATTCAAAAGTAACGACCTGTATGAAAAAACGATGTAGATTTTATATAGACAAAATGTCGTTTTATCTCTTTTTTCGGGAATTGAAATATTGCTTAAATTTAAATTGAATTGAAAGACTATTTTTGATGTCATTGTAATAGCTCAGTGAAGAACAGGCGGACTAAAGAAGTTAAAAAGCCCCAGATATCACTACCCCCTTTTTTGTTTTTTTTTACATTTTTGATATTTAAAAAAAAATTACTCAGCAGGGCTTGGTTACCTTACTTACCTTAATTAGAATTGTATTATATTCAAATTCAAATTCAAATTCAAAATATTCTTTATTCAAATAAACTTGTATACAAGTGCTTTTGAATCGTCAACTTTACTGCTGGTTCGGAAAGCTGTTCCTACCGAGAAGAGCCAGCAAGAAACTCGGCGGTTGCTCTTTTAAAAAAATAATTCTTAATATTATTTACATTAAGTCGTTACTGTCTTGTACAGGTTCAAAGAGAGCTATATCCACACATTCTTATCTTCTAAATAATCTGCAAGAGTATAGTAGGCTTTCTGTACCAGCCTCTTTTTAACAGTGTTTTTAAACTGCTGTAATGGCAGTGCTGAAAAAATGAAGTATATATATATATATATATGTATATATATGAATATATATATATAAGTATATATATATATATATATGAAGTATATATATATATATATATATATACATATATATATATATATATATATATATATATATATATATATATATATATATATATATATATATATATATATATATGTATATTATTTCTGAATCTTGGAAACGGCTCCAACGGCTCATTTTGGGTCGTAAAAATCCATCTAGTTAGGTTTCATTTATAAAAATGTCGTTTTGTTGTTGTTTGTTTTCGGGCATAAAAAAAATGCTAAAGTGTATAACTGAATCCAAATAATATTTGGTCTGTCAAATGCAAAGTTGTAATAGCCTAATGGTAAATGGCAGATCAAGAAACTTTAAAACCTGGTATCGATTCTCACATGTCATCCGGCGCTTTCTTTCTTATTATTTTTATTGCATTTTTTTATCATCATCCTCTTGTCCTTATCCCATTCTAAGTGGGGTCGGCACAACATGTTATTACATGATTTGGCTGCGTTTTTACGACCGGCCCCCTGCCTGACGTTACTTACCTTAGTCGTATTTTACGACACCTCGGTAAGAAAGAGGGTGGTCTATTCTACTAAACCGGATACAACACGGGGGTCAACTTACCTTAGTCGTCTTTTACGACACCTCGGTTGGAAATGAGATTGGTCTATTCTACTCAGCCGGATACCACACGGCGGGTCGATTTACCTTAGTCACCTTTTACGACACCTCGGTAAGAAAGAGGGTGGTCTATTCTACTAAACCGGATACAACACGGGGGTCAACTTACCTTAGTCGTCTTTTACGACACCTCGGTTGGAAATGAGATTGGTCTATTCTACTCAGCCGGATACCACACGGCGGGTCGATTTACCTTAGTCACCTTTTACGACACCTCGGTAAGAAAGAGGGTGGTCTATTCTACTAAACCGGATACAACACGGGGGTCAACTTACCTTAGTCGTCTTTTACGACACCTCGGTTGGAAATGAGATTGGTCTATTCTACTCAGCCGGATACCACACGGCGGGTCGATTTACCTTAGTCGCCTTTTACGACACCTCGGTAAGAAAGAGGGTGATACTATTCTATTCAGCCGGATACCACACGGCGGGCGTACATTTATAATACATAATACTTTTTTTTCTGTAATACATTTTGTATCCAAACGATATTTAAGCTGTGAAACACCTCGGTTGATTGCCTCTTCAGGTGACAAGAGGGCTGGCTCCTTTTTCGCACAAAGAATCAGCTTAGCGATTCAGCGCGGCAACGCTGCCAGCATTCTTGTGACCATTCCGCGTGGGCATGATTTGTATAGTCCTAGCGTGTAAGTAATTTAAGATAGATATAACTTGTACATTTTTGCTGTAAATAAAAAAAAAAAAAAAAAAAAAAAGCTGTGAAATGCAAAGTTGTAATAGCCTAATGGTAAATGGCAGATAATAAAATTTTAAAACCTGGGATCGATTCTCACATGTCATCCGGCGCATTCTTTCTTTTTTATTTTTTTAATTGCATTTTTTTAATCTTTTATAAACTTTCAGGTACTTATTTTTTTATGAATTTGGTTATAAGTATATCTTATGTAAGTAATTGTTTTGTCTTCGTACGTGACGGACCGTTTCATGTAAGATTGATTTAATTGAAACTTCGTCAGTTTTTTGAACGCAGCCATATTTTTTACCGGTAATGCGAACGCGAAAATATTTTGGCTGTCAACCAGAACGCTATTGATGTTTTTTCGCAAATTGTCAATAGGTCATTCCCACGACAATGTTGCGATAAATTTTGTTCTCTATGCAAATAGATGACCCCGTAAAAACCCGGTAATCGCATAACTTAAATATTACTGTTAAAACGCATTATATTTTTTTGGTTAATTAAATCCTTTATATCATCGTCCTGCCCTTATCCCACTCTTAGTGGGACACAACATGTTATAAACATGTTGTCACATGATTTGGCTACGTATTTTACGACCGGCCGCCTGCCTGACGTCAACTTATCTTAGTCGTATTTTACGACACCTCGATATGAAAGAGGGTGGTCTATTGTACTAAACCGGATAACACACGGTGGGTCAACTTAACTTAGTCGCCTTTTACGACACCTCGGTAAGAAAAGAGGATGGTACTATTCTATTCAGCCGGATACCACACGGCGTAATTAAATCCTTTATAGTTTTTACTATATAATAAAGGTTATGTATATATTCAAAGTTATATTTTTGCTGTATAATACAAAAGTTTCGTGATACGTGCTATAACTGCATGTATGAGGTATGAGAACGGTATTTGCTGTTACACTTAGTATTACAGAGATTTTGTTAATAATTTTTTAATAAACTCGGATTATAGATAAATAATTCTGTCATGACTTTTGGACAACTATGGAATTCATTTAAGTAATGCCTACGTTTTTATCATTCTCCTGCCCTTAACCCACTCGTAAGTGGACGACTGGCCACTTGCCTATCGTCCACTTACCTTTGTCACCTTATATGACACCTTGGTGAGAAATGTGAGTGTTTTATTCTACTCTGCCGGATACCACACGGCACAATGTTTTACACTTTATGAGTATGAATTTAGATGCAATCGCCGTAAAATATATACATAAATTATACAATAACTAGCTTTTACCCGCTACTTCGTTTGCGTAGACTGTTGTCGCTTAATATGTTAATATAAATAAATCTAAATATATGGGACACGTACACACACGGTCGTCCGTCCCCAAAGTAAGTAACTTAATACTTGTGTTATGGGTGACAGACAACTGGTGAATATACATATACTTATATATTTTTTAATAAATACTTAAATACAAATATACACCCAGGCTCGAAGACCAACAAATTCATTTATAGAAAATGTTGGCCCTCGGCGGGAATCCAACTGTGACCCACGGAGCTGAAGGCAGGGTCACTACCCACTGCGCCAACGGGCCAGTCAAATAATAATAATAATAGACGGCGCTTTTCATTGTTATCCTATTCCTATAGAATTAACAGGATTTCTATAGCCCCGGTTATAAATATATGTTACCCCGGTGTATAAGGAATAATTATGCCAAATTTCATCGATATTGGTTCAGTGGATTCGCCGTGAAAGAGTAACAAACATCCATACTCACAAACATTCGCATTTATAATATTAATAGAATTATATGAACATAGTCCATCAAAAGGTTTCTTTAATTACACGGATACAGACGAAACAGGGGTAAATGTTTCGTCTTAATAAGTTATTAGTGCAGCAAGCGACGGAATACAAAAGATTCCGTTTACCCTCCTTTTTGGCGAGCAACCCAAAAACGGTTCATTGCGAACCGAACCACCTTATACGGAGCTTTTTTTGCTATGTTCCAAGTTTGCCAATACTAATTGGGACTTATGGTATTCCTGTACCTTTATTTTGAGTTAGTTTTTAACCGTGACTTTGTTCGTTTTTAATATTTTGAGTGGGAAGAAATGTATATCAAAAATATACATCGAATGAGGTCATAAAAAGCTTGTGATTCCTGCGTTGCGTCTCTCTATTAATCTTAAACCTTCCGAAACAATGGCACTATCTTTTAGTGAAAATCATACTAAAATTAGTTTAGTAGGTTTCGAGAAAATCTCTCTCATACAGACAGCTTTTGGGGGACTTTGTTTTATAATGAATATAGATATAGTTAAATGACATGGTTTGATTTCATATCAACTATAATACGCCGACTATAATTACCGAGGTGTCGTAAAAGGCGACTAAGGTAAGTCGACCCGCCGTGTGGTATTCGGTTTAGTAGAATAGACCACCCTCTTCCTTACCGAGGTGTCGTAAAATACGTAGCCAAATCATGTGACATGTTTACATATTGCGCCGACCCCACTTAGAGTGGGATAAGGGCAGGAGGATGATGATTCATATAAACTTTAATAACGCTATGCAGGCAATACGTTAAGCCGAAGTTATTTCACAGATTATATAAGAGATCATCGACAGGTCATACTGTCGTTAAATAATAAAAAAAGTAAAATATTTTAATAATCATTATAGAGACGCCATGTTGTACAATAAAATTCTACGACTATAATCTGTTAATAAAAAAAATTATAATGTGCTAAAAGGTTTTTTTAAGTTTATACAATCAATTCACGGAACCGGTTCCGATCTGGTATGTCTATGGTGTTTGGAATAGTAACGTGCATGTTTTATCTATGGCCGATCGTGTTAGTGCTTTCGATAATAAATTTTGATGGTATTTCAAGCTTTGCGAGTTAATTTCATTACAATTTTGACGTTGTCTCTCTACCAATCGTTAAAAATATTAACGTTTTCGCTAAAGGGTTCGAATTTTCGCCTATTTCTACGCTTAAGTAATTTCCATTCTTTTTCAACCATCCATTCAACCATCTATTAGCTTAGCTCTAGCTTCTTTAGTTCATCTATAAAGCTCCTTATTTATATTTGACTTGTCACCAATGGTTCTAAAATGACTTCAAATTCTAAATATGAACTAGAATGTTCCTCTTACCGAGAAGAACCAGAAAGAAACTCGGCGGTCTTCAAACATCTTTAATTTTACATTATTAAACTGCAGTCTTACTGCTGGAAGGATTTTCAAATCAATGCATTTTTATCATTAAAATAATCTTCATTTCTGTAATATGCTTTACGTATAAGCATATTTCTTACACTTCATTAAAAATTTCTGTAAATAGGTATAGTATGTTTAATATTTAAATAAGTTAATCTTGTATGTATGTATATATATTTTTGGAATCTCGGAAACGGATCCAACGATTTTCGTGAAATTCAGCATCAGCAGATTTTCTCCCCCAAAATGGGGATTTTGGGGGAGAAAATCGATCTAGCTAGGGGTTTATTTAAAAAAAAACATTTGATGCCTTTTTTGGGGATTAAAAAATACTCCAATTTATATTGAATTGAATTTTTGCCATTAACTGTCAAGTCAGCGTGGGTAGGTGGTTCATTTGGGGAACGGGCGGTCTAGAGAGGTGAAAATACCTAGGATCGAGCCTAACCTGCCCTATTATTTTTTCATTTTTCTTTTCAATATTTTGTCAATTTTTTTTTTACATTTTAAAAATTACCGAGGTACTAACATACAATAACTACTACAATACTTTAACATACAATAACCAACGGTTTTCTGTTTGTTGTTAACAATGAATTCTTGTAAGTTAGTTCATATTTAACGTTTAGTTTCTTGGTATTAAAGAGGTCAGGGGCTACATATGATGTGCGCTGCGATTTGTAATCCAATATTGACGAGTTACGTAACACCTGTGCAGACATGTCTGATGTGTAACAAAACGATGACCTCGGTGAAAATTTTCTTTGCTATAAATAGACTAGCTCAAGCTATTGGCGCGATGTTAATACTCCTGTAATCTTTGTGGATAATAGTTTCAATTTATACTAATATTATAAAGAGGAAAAATTTGTAAGTATGTTTGTAATGTTTTCACACAAAAACTACTGGATCGATTAAATTTAAAAAAAAATTGGGATAAATATTACGCGGGTGAAACCGCGGGATATTACTAGTAATCTATAGAAGCAGGAGTTACTTTGCGGAATTCCATAGTGCAGAAGTTGTGATAGAAATATTTTGCTATAATCCGCGTGTGCAGAAAATTTATGCAAGACATGCAAGACAAGTCATACGTATCACCAAACAAATTTTTATATTTACATATTATAAAGGTTCTAAGTAAAATTTAGGTAATGTTATTATAAATAGTCATCATTCTCCTGCCCTTATTCCACTCTAAGTGGGTTAGGAACAGCATGTTTGAAATATGTTGTAACATGATTTAGTTAAGTATTTTAGGCGGCCAGCTGTCTGCTTTACGTGAACTTACCTTAGTCTACACGCACACCTCGGTAAGTAAGAGGGTAGTCTATTCTACTCAGTCGGATACTACACGACGGGTCGACATGCCTTATTCGCCTTTTACGACAACTCGGCAAGAATGAGGGTGGTCTATTCTACTCAGCCGCATACCACACGGCGGGTCGACTTACCTTAGTTGCCTTTTACGATACTTCAGTAAGAAATGAGGTTGGTCTATTCTACTCAGCCGGATACCATACGGCGGGTCGGCTTACCTTAGTTGCTTTACGTGAACTTACCTTAGTCTTCTTTTACGACACCTCGGCAAGAAATGAGGGTGGTCTATTCTATTAAACCGGATACCTCATGGAGGGTTATACGAGTATAATAAGTAGTATTTGCAATGATTGGATATTGTTACATATGCACTTTTATCTATCCAGTAGCAAGTTGAAGTAAGTAGTAAGTAGAATTTCTTTGGACGGTCTGCTTAAAATCACAAGGTAACTACGTATTGCAGTTTATAGGGGTCAGTTAAATGATACTAGAGTTACCATCCTGTGCCAAATTGCCGAGCTATCCGTTAACCTATATACTGGTTGTTGACCGTAAACCTTTTAATGTTAACTACCTGTTACTAACTTACTTAATTTAGGTTCAGAGTTAAAAAAATTAATGTAGAACATTAGCTCTATTATTAATTGTACGTGAAAGAAAAGCGGTTAAAATAACTCAAAAGTGAGTCGATTATCCTTTTTTATTGCTTAATATCTAGGTGATCGAATCTTTACAAATTAAAAAAAGGAACTTGAAAAAAAAAGAAGAAAAGTAATGGGGCTCGATCCTAGGAATTTTCATTTCTCGCGACCATCCGTTCCCCGAATAAGCTACGCTTTTTTTTTTTTTTTTATTATACAGGAAAAAACCCCTTATGGGTACCGCCGCCCGACGGGGACAGGCGGCGGTTATGTCGGACTCGCACCGACTAAAACGACCTGTGTGCTCCACCACGCTGCCAATGGCAAGGACAGGGTATCATTGTACATTTTGCCCCCATCCCGCCGACAGCTCTGATCCCAGAGAATAAACACCTCCAGGTAGGGGCCCCTCGAAAGAGAAACCCCCCTCCGCTAACCGGTGCATCGGGAGCACCAGATGCACCGACCGCCTCGGGGACCTGTAAGCCAGGTGTCCGATGTACCCCGTTCGGAACACCCGAAGGTCCCCAGTTAGGGCGGCAGACGATGGGCTTGGGCGAGTCACTAACACCTGGACTCACCAGCAGCAGATTGGATCCAGAACAACAGTTCGTGGAACCGCTCCGCCGCCTCCCTCCGCCCCCCTCCGCAGAGCTAAAGGAGGCCATCGCTGCCCACGATCGCTCCCTGCCCACCGTGTTTGCTATGTCACGGTCGACAGGGAGAGATCGCGCCCCAAGTAGGGGCCCCAACGCCTTGGTGGGCGTTTCCGCCCCCACCGGGTAATTTTTTATAGAGGTTTTCTTCCTCGCAACCCGAAGGTCCCCGTTCCCATTGCTGGGCTTCCGGGTTTCGCCGACGGTGGCCGTAACCATGTCCAGCCAGACTTAGAGTAAGCCCAACTGGACCCGTCGCTCATTAGGGACTTCACGCCAACCCCCCCGAAGTCCCCGGCCCGTCCAGATTGCCTTCTGCTAATCAGAGGGACAACTGGATTGGCCACCCCTCAGTGGTCCGTTCGCCAAGACTAAGCTTGCCCAGGGTGCGCCACGAGGAGGCCGACCACTTTGGCACGCTGACTTGACAGCTAATGGCAAAAATTTAATTCAATATAAATTTTAGTATTTTTTAATGCCCAAAAACAGGGATAAAGTGAATTTTTTTTTAATAAAACCGAGCTAAATCGATTTTCTCCCCCAATGACTTTCGATTTTCTCGAGATGACGATTTTCTCCCCTACATGCTGAATTTCAGGAAAATCTTTGGATCCGTTTCCGAGATTCCAAAAATATATATACATACAAGATTAACTCATTTAAATATTAAAGACACTAGACCTATCTACAGAGAGGTTTAATTAAGTATAACATATATGCTTATACGTAAAGCATATTACAAAATTGAAGATTATTTGGATGATAAAAATGCATAGATATGCAATGAAATGTCGGTTCCTACTTTGTCTATTATATACATCACCTATCGTTCTATAACTCTTTATATTTTTATGTACGTAGCAGGTAGAAGACGAGCGTAGTGCATTGTCTTATTAAAATTGGTTTAGAATTGACACATTGCTGCGGCAGACTGACTATGGAATCCTGGGCATACGACACCAACGTATTTCGCGTCATATTTCAAATTCATATCATTATTCAAATTGTGTGAAGGTGGAATCTTGCAATTTAAATTTAACTCACTTCCCGGTGTCCGATTGAACTGAAATTTTACATATTGCATTACATAAAAACATATAGACACTGTGTACCCTAATAAACTTAGACATTTTATTTTTGTTTGGGAAACAAACAGTACAAATTGAACATAAATATAGTAAACTATTGCTAATTCATATACCTAAATTAGTTTCCACTTATTACTAATACACAGAAAGTGAAAAAGGATATATAGAGAGAAATAAAAAAGAATTAAAAAAATTAACTACAACATAACACAATCAAACAAAATTTTACGATTAACTGGTCTCATTCAAGCAGTCCAGTAATTGTTTTTGTTATAATTATCAACAGAGCAAATAACAAATCTAAATTATTAAATATCTCATTAAAATTATTGCATGCTCGAAACAAAAAGGTACTATATATGTACTCGTATATTTTATTCTAGCTTAAAGCATGCCAAAATACACATTACGATCACTTATTATAAATATTAATTATTTGTGTATTATAAATTAAATAATTTTTTTTTTAATTAGCTCTTTAGTGATATTACAACGACACCGGACACGTCATTAATTTTAGCAGCGTCTCTGCCTATGTTCTACGACAAAGACACGAACTAAACTGCCTCCATTTTTCTATCTGTTTAATGCGGGCATGCGAATGTGTGTATTTCTTTATACAACGCAACGTAAACACAGCACACGTGTAAATAATGCACACGTTCATATGCAACAATTACATACTCTTTTTATTATTGCACAACTATTTGGCGGTGCTATTATATCGCTAAATGAAAGAGCATCGAAATTACTAACTACTAAATTTTTTTTTTTTTTAAATAATAATCGATTATTTTTCAAAAGAATCGATTTTAATAATCGATTATTTTGTTTTAATAAAAATTGACTTTTCAAAGATCGATTATTTTAAACTTTTTTCTAGTTTTTTTAGATAACATGTGCACTGTCGGATGAAACCAATGTAGCCAAACTACCCATTTTAATAGAATTTCACAAACAACTCATCTGTTATTATTTATTGGTAGTTATCCACTTTAGCCTTTATTCTATTAATTATTTACACTAAAAAAGGCAAATTTTAATATAGTAAGAAAAATCGATTATTAATAATCGATTATTATGGTATGAAAAAATCGATTTTTAAAAATCGATTATTTTGAAATGGAACAAAATCGATTATTTATTCATCGATTTTTTTTACTCCAAGTCACATCTCTAGTTCCGATGACAATGCATGTTTATCATAAGCATGACCTGATTCTGTCAGGATTGGCTCCAGACGAGGGAACACCTCAACCGTTAACAGTAGAGACATGAAATTTAGTTAAAACCTTTTCTAATTTATAGAATTAGGCGTCACTTTGCGGAGATCCATAATACAAAAGTAATAATAAAATTATTTTGCTATAATCCGCGATGAAGTAAAATAGAAAATATATATAATGCTAAATGTAGAGTGGACAATCCGTTTTCATACCTGATACATGCAGCATTCATAAAAACACATGCACTAAATACAAAGCAGCTTCGGGATTTTGGTCATGGAGTCTATCTCCTGATGATGCTTCGGTTGCGGGGCGAAACGATTGAGTTTGTGATAGTGAACGTATATAGTGCTTGTGTATTGTGGTGGAGGTTTGTGCATGTGTTTTTACGAATCCTGCATGTATTAGGTATGATAACCGATTGTCCACACTACTTTTAAAACCTTTTCTTTTGCATTAACTTGTTTCTACTAACCATGTACTGTTAGCCACAATGATTTTAACAGCGTCACCGCGCGGGACGTAGTGTAGTAAGTTAAAAACTAAATATTTGGAATGAGATATAACTAATCCTAGATGTACAGATTACGTATTCAGTAACCCGCGCTTCCGTCTCGCCCAAGAGATAGTAAAATGGGACGGATGATACTAAGGACAGATAATGATTTATAACTCGACACTATCGCTGTGTGCTTTCTTTTCTTATCATAATCAAATCAGTGCTACATAGATACGGTATGCGGGTCGTAGAGTGGTGTGATTGTTACTTTCCTGTATCCCACGCGTGGGCAAAAGCTTTCTTAAATTCAAAATATACTTTAATAGCCCGCGTGGAAATAAGTAAACAAAGTGTCACAAAGTTTTTCCCACGTAAATACCGATTGCGGGTAAAGAAGTGTTGTCGCCAATCACTTCCGCTTTGTATTTTATAGCAACAAACTCATGAAACAAGAGTATTGCGCCCTTTTTGATTAAAATGGTGGCAACACTGTGCCGTTGTTGTTTCCGATGGAGTCTTCCTATTGATAAAACGTCTCAGTGACATTCAGTCTTTGTTCGTCATTCAAGAGAAGTGCATCTCGGAACGGAATTGTGGTATTCCTATTATATCGTGTTATTGTATATAGTGTGCGTTAACAGAAGGCTATATGTTGCTCCATAATTTCCTCTATCTTCCAGTTAAAGTACCTTCAAAATCAGTTAAGCTGTTTCAAAGAAGGTTAGTTAATTAATGTAAATCTTCCTCAAGAATTGCACTCATCATACTGCCTTTATCCCCCTCTTAGTGGGGTCGGCACAACATATTGTAAACATGTTCTCACATGATTTGGCTACGTATTTTACGACCCAAATTTGCATTATAACATTCTGCTAAATAACGTTATCGTCTATAAACTTTCTAAATCAATACAGTAGGTATTATTAATTATTTTGAACTCTTTAGACTGACTATCGCTTTAAAAGATTTACGATATGCGATCTAACGTTCAATTTATCCAATTAGCGAATATAAACTTGCACGTACCAAACGCGGTTTGGAAATACTAAATAACTTAAGTATATGACATTCCTGACGAATAACTTTTAAAGGTTAAAGTCCTAATAATTCTTTTTGAGAGTTATATCGCTTGTAAAGTAAAGCCGTGCGGTATCCGGCTGAGTAGAATAGACCACCCTCATTTCTTACCGAGATATCGTAAAAGACCACTATGGTAAGTTGACCTACTGTGTGGTATCCAGTTTAGTAGAATAGACCACTCTCTTTCTTACCGAGGTGTCGTAAAACAACTAGGGTAAGTTGACGTGAGGCAGACGGCCGGTCGTAAAAACGCAGCCAAATCATGTGACAGCATCTTTATAACATGTTGTTCCGACCCCACTTAGAGTGGGATAAGGGCAGGAGGATGATGATGATCGCTTGTAAAGTAAAAAAAAATCAGCGTAAGTGTAAACTTGAATATTAACGTTGTGCATTTTTGATATTTTGGAATGGATAGGGAATAATTTTGCACGATTGCTTTAGTTAGTAATGACTAAGTGTAACTAATTACGAGAATTATATTTTAAAAAAGAGCAACTGCCTAGTTTTTTGATGGCTCTTCTCGGTAGGAACAGCTTTCCGAAACAGCAGTAGAGTTGACGATTCAAAAGTACTTGTTTACAAGTTTACTTGAATAAAGAATATTTTGAATTTGAAAATTTTTCAGTTTCATCAATCTATACTAATATTATAAAGAGGAAACACTTGTTTGTGTGTTTGTAATGTTTTCACACAAAAACTACAGGATCGATTTCAAAAATTCTTTCACCATTTGAAAGCTGCATCTTTACTGAGCAACATAGGCTATATTAGATTTTCAAAAAAAATAAGCAAACGTAATAAAAATGTAATAAGGTGTAAAGAATTATACATAACAAAAACTAAAAAATTACGCAGGTGAAAGCGCGGGATATTATTAGTCAGTTATAAAAATTATATTTTGAAAAGAAAAACAAAACCAGCAATACAGTTGACGATTGAAATCTTATTTGACGAGTTTATTTGAATTGTCAATATTTTGAATTAGAATTTCAAATTTTCAATCTATTCAACCGAATATTGAACCGTGTGTGACCACAGACGTCAGAGCCCTATTAATATCTGCAGTTATTCAAACAAACAAACATTTTAAATCAATATCCCCTGAGAAGTCAATTAACCTCAATATCGGGCCATTAATATGTCGCACTTCGAATGAATTAGGGATGTTATAATAAGTTGGGTATTATTTAAAATTATTAAAAGAATAATTTCTAGAATTAGGCGTTACTTTGCGGAGATGTATACCAAAGTATGTTGTCACCATTGACTTCATCTTTATATTTAATAGCAACACAGTCATAAAACAAGAGTATCGCGCCCTTTTTGATTAAAATGGTGACAACACTGTGACGTGTTGTTTCCGGTTGAGTCTTCCTATTGATTAAACGTTTCAGCGATAGTCGGTCTTAGTTCGTCATTCAAGAGAAGTGCATCTCGGAACAGGAATTGTGGTATTCCTATTATATCGTGTTCTTGTATATAGTGTGCGTTAACAAGTAATAATAAATTATTTTGCTATAATTCGCGATGAAGTAAAATAGTAAATATATATAATGCTAAATGTAGAGTGGACAGTCCGTTTTCATACCTTCATCTTCCTGCTTTTATCCCACTCTAAGTGGGGTCGGCACAATATGTTATAAACATGCTGTCACATGATTTGGCTGCGTTTTTACGACCGGCCGCCTGCCTGACGTCAATTTACCTCTGTTGAATTTACGATACCTCGGTAAGAAAGAGGGTGGTCTATTCTACTTAACCGGATACCACACGGTGAGTCAACTTACCTTAGTCGCCTTTTACGACACCTCGGTAAAAAATAAGGGGTGGTCTATTCTACTCAGCCCGATACCACACGGCGGGTCGACTTACCTTAGTCGCCTTTTACGACACCTCGGTAAGAATTGAGGGTGGTACTATTCTATTCAGCCGGATACCACACGGCGTCCATAATACAAAATTAATAAAGAAATTATTTTGTTATAATCCGCGATGAAGTAAAATAGTAAATATACATATATAATGTTAAATGTAGAGTGGACAATCCATTTTCATACCTAATACATATATTCGCCGTGAAAGAGTAACAAACATGCATACATACAAACTTACGCAATTTATAATATTAATATGATTGTGAATGCCTTTCATGTAAGAGTCTAAATTACGTACAAAATTTTAATTTAATTAAAACCTTTTTATTAGTAAGTGTAATAGGTTAATAAGTAAAATAGAAAATACATTTAATGCTAAATGTGGAGTGGACAATCTTTTTTTACCTTATACATGCAGGATTCATAAAACACATGCAAAAACCTCCACCACCGCCACCACAGTACACAAACACTACACACGTTCACTATCACAAACTCAACAATCGTTTCGCCCCGAAACAGAAGCATATCAGGAGATAGACTCCACGAGAATATCGCAAAACGAAAATTTAGAAAAAAATAAATATACGGCCTTTTACTATCCCATTGCTGGGCATAGTTCTCCGTTATTGCAGAGAAGGGTTGGAGTTAAGACTACGTTGCTCCAATGCGGATTGGTAGGTTACATATATCCCCAGAATTCTCTAGAGATATACAGGTTTCCTCATGATGTTTTCCTTCACCGAAATGCGTGTGATAAATTGCAATTATCAATTAGACAGTAATTTAAACAGAAAATCTCATTGGGGCTTGACGGGGTTTGTACTGGGGATTTTACCGCTGGTTTATGATAAGAAAATTAATTGATACAGTAATAATTTTAATAGAATAACCAGGAGCGACTTTGGGTATACAAAACATATCAGACTTGCCTACAGAAGTTTTAACTATTATACGGTTAAAATTAAAGCATATTACACAATTAAAGATTATATAAATGCTTGGATGTAGATTCTGAATTTAAATATGATATAAATTTAAAACGTGTAAAAGATAATATAAACTAGTTTTTTTTATTCATAAATTTATAAACAAGTATTTTGGAATCGTGAACTCTATTGTTGATTCGGCACTGGTTCAGAAAATTTGTCCTATCGAGAAAAACCAGGTAGAAACTAGGCAGTTGATTTTTCGAAATAAATCTAATAAATGTGCATTTCGTCACTATAAAAGATAGCTTACAGAAGGTTAGCTTGTGTAAGCCATAATTTCAAATATTGTGGCTGGCTTATATAAGCACCACTCTTACCGAGAGGAATCAGCAAGAATAATTATTCAGTACATTATATTTAGCAGCATATTTATCATAAATAAGCTTTCCGTTATAGACTCTTTTTAATAATTTTGTTGAACTGCTGCAAGGGCTAATCAAGAATTGACCGTGGTATGTTATTAAATTCAAATTCAAAATATTCTTTATTCAAGTGGACTGTTTACAGTACTTTTGAATCGTCAAATGTTTTAAAGAAGCTACCACTGATTCGGAAGTTTGCTCCTACCGAGAAGAACCAGAAAGAAACTCGGATAATCTTTTTCAACAAAAAAGTAATTACAATTTGATGGTTACAAGTTAAAGGATTGTAAAAATTCGGATATATCGATTGATCTCTTTGCAGCCCTATAAAAATCGAACGTCACATCGGTCACTTACACCCGTTGCGAAATGATCGTGACAAACGATCGGTGCGGACGTCAAAAATAGTCCAGACCGGGAAAGTCACCTGTGGAGGGGCGCAGCGCTGTTTGGGTGAGATGTATTTACAAGACGGACTTACATCCGCATATCCAATCTAATGCACTGTAATGCTGTGTGGTATCCGGATGAGTAGAATAGACAACCCTCTTTCTTTCCGAGGTGTCGTAAAATGTGACTGAGGTAAGTCGACCCGCCGTGTGGTATCCGGCTGAGTAGAATAGACGACCCTCATTTTTTACCGAGGTATCGTAAATCGTGACTAAGATAAGTGCGTTGTGGTTTCCGGCAGAGTTGAATAGACCAATCTCTTTCTTTCCAAGTTGTCGTAAAATGTGACTGAGGTAAGTCGACCCGCCGTGTGGTATCCGACTGAGTAGAATAGACAACCCTCTTTCTTTTCGCGGTGTCGTAAAATGTGACCGAGGTAAGTCGACCCGCCGTGTGGTATCCGGCTGAGTAGAATAGACCACTCTCATTATTACCGAGGTGTCATAAAGGGCGACTAATTATATTAATTAATTTATTAATACTGTAGTAATTAACACTATAAATGCTAATTTGTATTTGTCTATACGTTACGCTGTCACGGATAGACCAATATTAATAAAATTTTGCACAAATAAAGCTTATACATCAAGTAATATATATGATAAAAATATGAGTTTTTCCATCAATAGATAAACTCATATTCCATTTTTGACACTATTTAAAATGCTTAAGTTGTTAAGCTTGTCGAATTGAATAAATATGACATTTGAAGTGAATAAACTAAAATAGGAATCGTGTTTTGAAATCCGTCTAATTCATTGTATAATGGAGCTAAAACAAAATTCAAACGCAATGAATTTAACATATATGATAATCTGAACGTATAAAATCGATTGAATGAGAACGGTACTCGGTCTGTGGAGATATAAACATTAAATTCATATCGTATGTTAAAAGTAATTTCTTTTCCGTACAAGACTCGATAAAGGCTTAGGCCGTAACTTTTTACGGTATTCGCTTTTCTGTTAGCAATGCTAACCGTTTTTAACTAGTTTTACCCATGACTTCTATTGCCTAAATTTTACTGTTAAAACACCCTCATGTGTTACGTATTAACACCCTTATGTATTGTTTTTTTTTTTTCGAAGAAAAAACTGGAATTTTCTTATAGTGCGGTATCCGGGAGAGTAGCATTGACCACCCTCAATACTTACCGAGATATCATAAAAGGCGATAAAGTTGGGTTGACTGACGATATTTTAGCTATATAAGCTAAAATTGTATCAAACTTCATGAATATTGCTACAGTAAATCAGCTACGAAAACGTAACAGACAGACAGGCAGAAAGACTTTCGCATTAAAAATATTAGGACATCATCTTCCTACTCATAGCCCACTCTAAGTGGGGTCGGCACAACATGTTATAAACATGCTGTCATATGATTTGGCTGCGTTTTAACGACTGGCCGCCTGCCTGACGTCAACTTACCTCAGTCGTATTTTACGACACCTCGGTAAGAAAGAGAGTGGTCTATTCTACTAAACCGGATACCACACGTTGGGTCAACTTACCATAGTCGCCTTTTACGACACCTCAGTAAGAAATGAGGGTGATACTATTCTATTCAGCCGGATACCACACGGCGTACTTAAGATATTAGGACATACATGTAATTAATTAACCTCTTTAAGAGATTTTCACGTCATATGATTTTGCTATCTGTCTGTTATAGTTTCAGGCCTGCAGGAATTTTGTCTGTAGAAAAATATTAAGAAAAATACATACAATACATAATAGGTTGGTGGTAATTTTATTTGGAACAGTATTTTGGTGCTCCCGAAAATCGCTTGATTATAAAACTCAAGTAAAATTTGTTTTTGAATTTGTTATCAATACGAAGTGGCGGTTATAGATTATAGATTTGCGATGTCATGCTGACAAAGTTATTTGGGCTATAGTTAAAAGTTGAGGTTTGCCGTGTGGTATCCGGCTGAGTAGAATAGACCATCATTTCTTACCGAGGTGTCGTAAAAGGCGATTAAGGTAAGACGACCCGCCATGTGTTTTCCGGCTGAGTAGAATAGACCATCGTTTCTTACCGAGGTGTCGTAAAAGGCGACTAAGGTAAGACGACCCGCCGTGTGGTATCCGGCAGAGTAGAATAGACCACCCTCATTTCTTACCGAGGTGTCGTAAAAGGCAACTAAGGTAAGTCGACCCACCGTGTGGCATCCGGTTGAGTAAAAAAGACCACCCTCTTCTTACCGAGGTGTCGTAAAAGGCGACTATGGTAAGTCGACCCGCCGTGTGGTATCCAGTTGAGTAAAATAGACCACCCTCTTCTTATCGAGGTATCGTAAAAGGCGATTAAGGTAAGACGACCCGCCGTGTGGTATCCAGTTAAGTAAAATAGACCCCTCTTCTTACCGAGGTGCCGTAAAATACGACTAAGGTAAGTTCACGTCAGGCAGGCGGCCGCTCGTAATACACGTAGCTAAATCATATGACAACATGTTTGTAACATACCGACCCCACTTAGAGTGGGATGAGGGCAGGAGGATGATGATGATGAGTTTAAAGTTGAGGTTCCCAATTTTACTGTTTATGTTCTTTATGATTGAAGTCTCTTGAGTAAGACAAATTTGCCGATTTCCTTAGATTTTATAGGAGGTGGTATGTTATTCCAGTTCTGTTAACAAGTTTACTGAAGCTATTTTATTCTTATTTGTTCCGAATCAAATATCCAATGTCCCACATTTCGCCACACATGTTAATATATTGTGAGATTGTAGATAACGCGTATACGGTTATCAGTAACTGAGAAGTTTGGAATTTTAACACCTGCCGAATAGAACCATTCTTCCGGCCTTATGTAAATATTTATACGCTTTTTGGTGCGGCTTAATTTTTTCTCTGAATTGATTAGGTGATAATTTACGTAGTGTGTGAAAATTGTATGGTTTGAAATATTCCATCTTTTTTATAGGTAACAAACTATGCCAGGGTGTTTAAAGTGTTAAAATATAGTCAATAATGAACTTTGTTTTCCTGACGGATAATAATTTTCTAGTTTCGAAACAAGGTATTTCAAAAATAAGAAGATACTTACACTAGCGCCTAATCTATAATTTTATGGTTAAATTAGTTATATAATATATAATAAATAATATAATACAGTTAGGGAGTAGGTTTTCGGACTAGCTCGTAGGGAGTTCGAATAGCCTAGGCCTAGATTAGTTGTTTAGATTAGTTAGTAAGATAGATTAGTTAGTGTTGTAGATATTAAAATGAAAGAAGAGTGCATGTAAATGATATGAGAATGTTAAGGTGGATGTGTGGTGTGATAAGACTGGATAAAATAAAATATTCAAAATAAATTTGTTCGCTTCCTAAAGTTCAAATTCAAGTTTGACCGTCGCCTTAATTATGAAGGGTTATGTGCGCGGTTGCACCTACTATAGCTTAATACGCGAAGGAATATAAGTGATGTTTGTTATTTAATAAATATTGCTACTAATGCCGTAGATTGCCATCAACTCCTCCAAAATTTAAACATTAAAGTTCCTAACAGGAACTATCGATTTCATTCCACCTTGCAGACCTCAATTTCGCATACTGATTACAGACGAAACAGCTTCTTGCTACGATAATCCGTTGCATTCAACAATATTTCCAACAAGCACGAAATAGATCTTTTTTTGTACCACTGTTGCATCTGTACGTAGACTTCTGAGTGCTGACTTTTTCTTATCACACCAGAAATAAACTTAATATTTACTTATAGGTTTTATTGTTGTTTTTCTTTTAGAATCTATTTGTGAAAACTTGTTATTAGCTTATAGTATTTCCTATTGGTTTTTATGTATTTATTATCGCTGTAAGTTTTCCTGTCAAAATAAAAGAAAATAAAATATGTAATGAGTACATAAAGAGAAGCCTGAAAGATGAGCAGTACAAATTTAAGATGGTATGGCCATGTAATGAGGTGGGATGAAAATCATGTGAATAAACCAGTGTTAAATACGAATGTGGATGGATACGTGAATAGAGGGAGGCTGAAAACGAGATGGTTGGATTGTGTGAAGTATGACATCAATATAAAAGGAGTAGCGCTAGAGTTGACCAATGATAGGAGAGAATGAAAGAGAAACATGTTGTGCCGACCCCAAATAGAATGGGATAATAGCGGGAAAATGATGAGTATTTATTAGCACTTAATTCTTTGTTAAAAACTTTTCTGTAAAATTATTTATCTGTGTATATTATTAATAATTTCTTGTTCTGTTTTCATGCGCTGTTTTATATATTTTCTACTTATTTCTACTAACCATATTTTATAGATGTTCCATTCCAAATACACTTATCGATCTTTAATAACTGGGGTATCTTTTAAATAGTTACCTTTATACCTTTACTACCTACTACTATAACTAAACTCCGGTTAAATGCCTACTAGCTAAACTGCGATCGACAATATAAATAAATAACTCCACATTAACCATGTACTAATTACATACACGTTTCAAACTGTAGGTACTCAACTTGTAGGTAAAGTATGTTAATTAATGAATTTAAACAATCGTTGAAAGAAAATTTGAATAAACTTGAATATAAATGTTAACTGCGTGATACTATCCATTCACATAAATATAGTGTTACTTAGGGCAACATGTGACATGGTGATTAACCTATTCTATGGTATTTGTTGACTGTCAGGTCAGCAGGTGATCATCATCATTCTCCTACCCTTATCCCACTCTAAGTGGGGTCAGCACAATATGTCTTCTTCCGTTCTACTCTATCATTCGTTAACTCTGTTGCTACTCCTTTAACATGCATATCATTTTTCACACAATCCTTCCATCTTTTTTTCGGCCTTCCCCTAGCCATACATCCATCCACATTCATATTTAAAACTGTTTGGTCACATGATTTTCATCCCTCCTCCTCACATGACCATACCAACTTAGTCTCGCATTTCTCATCTTTTCTGTAATGGGCGCTACTTTCAGACTTCCCCTAACATACTCATTGCTCATTAGGAGTGACAGTGTTGAATGAATAAAAAAGTAAACGAAAGTTCTTTTATTAT